>CAMZMU010000045.1:27227639-27403616 GCA_947311845.1 Poa pratensis | reverse complement strand
CCGTTGCAACACCTCGGTTACGCTTCTTTTATAGAGCTCCTTGTTGATGATGGTGTACGCCTTGGCCCTCCTTTGAATCCTCCTAGCCTCGGTTGTGTCACTTGGCGTGCTTCCCTCCGTTATGAACTTCATAATTTGCTCCGCCCACTCCGGCACCGGGTGCAAAGGAAAAAGTTCCTCATCCACCTCCATTGGCTCGGCCACCATAATCTCCTCCATTATTTCCTCCACCATCCTGCGACCAGTCCCCGAGTCTGGATGAGCAGTCCCCGAGGTTTGGTGTGCAGTCCCCGAGCTCTGCCACGCAGTCCCCGGGTCCGACCAAACGCATCCGACGTCTACCTCCATTGGAACAGGTCCGGGCTCTTGCTCCGCCGGGATGAAAATAGATTCGGATTCAGGAGAAGGTTTGATTGAAGGAGTTCTCAAGTGATTCAGGGCTACCCCTGGTGGTACTGCCTCTTTTGATGAACCGAGCTTTGACAACACGTCGGCAGCATCATTTTCTGCCCGAGGTATATGCCTGTACTCACACCCTTCAAAGAACCCGGATATCTTTTGCACATGGAACCGATATAACGCCATGTTGGCATCCAGAGCATCCCAAGTTCCAGAAGATTGTTGCACCACCAGGTCGGAATCGCCGAAGCACTCTACACGCCGGATACCGATCTCCTTTGCCACCTTGAGGCCATGGATTAAGGCCTCATACTCCGCCACATTGTTTGATGCTGAGAAATGAATCTGCAGCACGTACTTCAGCTGATCTTGCTTTGGCGAGGTGAGGACTATTCCAGCCCCCAGCCCGATCTTTGTTTTGGACCCATCAAAATGCATTTTCCAATAATTATAGTCCGGCCTGGGTGGCTCATACTGCATCTCGGCCCAATCACAAAAGAAGTCCGGCAACGCCTGGGATTTAATTGCGTCTCTTCTCTCATAATGTGGTGCATATGGAGACACCTCAATCGCCCATTTGGCAACTCGGCCAGTTGCATCTTTGCACCCGATGATCTCCGAGATTGGAGCTTCGCACACCACCGTCATGGGATGCTCCTGGAAATAATGCTTCAACTTCTTGACCGCCAGGTAAACACCATACGTCATCTTCTGGTAGTGAGGATAGTTCTGCTTCGAGGTAGAGATCACCTCGCTCAAGTAATACACCGGTCTGCACCGACCTGCCACCTTCTTCGCGCTCCACCACCACTGCCACACTTACAACTCGGTTTGTGGCCGCAATGTAAAGTAACATCGGCTCATTGTGCAATGGTGACGCCAACACCGGGGCAGTGGACAACATCTTTTTCAGCTCACCAAACGCCACGTCGGCCTGCGGGGTCCATGTAAACCCGGTACTTTTCTTCATGAGCTGGTACAAAGGTAAGGCTTTTTCTCCTAGCCGAGCTACAAATCGGCTCAACGAGGCTAGGCACCCTGTGAACTTCTGCACATCTTTCAAACACTTCGGTAACTTCATGCTCTCAATAGCTCGGATTTTGGCCGGGTTAACCTCGATACCTCGGCTAGACACCAGGAATCCGAGCAACTTTCCAGCCGGGACACCAAAGGTGCACTTGTCCGGGTTAAGCTTCAACCGATACTTTCTCAAATTCACAAATGTCTCCTCGAGATCCTCGAGGAGAGTAGTTTCTCCTTAGTTTTGATGACATATCATCGACATACACTTGCACATTTTTGCCCATCTGAGAGTGCAGGCATTTCTGCATACACCTCTGATAAGTTGCCCCGGCATTTCTCAGACCAAAACACATGACACGATAGCAATACGCCCCATACGGGGTAATAAAAGCAGTCTTTATTTGATCCTTTGGGTTCAGTGGTATCTGGTGAAAACCAGAGTACGCATCGATAAAAGATAACAGTTCACAACCAGCAGTGGAATCGATCACTTGATCAATCCGAGGTAATGGAAACGGATCTTTTGGGCACGCCTTGTTGAGGTTAGTGAAGTCAATGCACATGCGCCACACCTTGACCACGGCTGGCTCGTCTTTCTTCTTTTCCACCAAGACCGGATTGGATATCCAGTCCGGATGCAGTACCTCCATTATGAACCCGGCTGCAAGCAACTTAGCCAGCTCGTCCAGCACCACTTGTCTCCGGTCGTCTGAGAGACGACGGGTCGGTTGCCTCACCGGTTTCACCTCTGGCCTAACAAATAAAGAGTGCTCTGCCAACTCCCTCGGAACACCTGGCAGGTCCTTAGCCGACCATGCAAAGATATCCCGATTCTCACGGAGGAAGTGACAGAGCTCGCCTTCCTATTTCTCGCCTAGCCCGGTCCCAATGATGGCCACATGCTCTGGGTGCTCCGGGTCAATGGGGATCTTCTTGGTCTCCTTGGGTACCTCGAACGCCGCAGTTGAGTCCGGGCTCATCAGTCCGGACAGGCCGAGCTGTGTTGACTGCGCCATTGCCACCACTTGATGCAGCTTCTTCTTCTCGCTGCGATCACCAAAGACTCGGCTAGATTAGACCCGCCGAGGCACACTGAATGCTCGCTTGTAGTCACCCGAGATGGATATGATCCCATTAGGCCCTGGCATTTTCATCTTCAGGTATGCAACATGGGTGGAAATCATGAACTTGGCCAAAGCCGGCCTTCCAAGCAGTGCATGGTATGCACTCTCCAAGTCCACCACCTCGAACTCGATACTCTCAACTCGGCAATTTTCCTTGGTTCCAAATGCTACATCCACCCATATCTTGCCCATGGGTGCACAGGAAACGCCGGCACAATCCCATGAAAAGTACAACTGCTTGCATCAACTGAGGCGATATGCCCAATTTCACCATTGTGTCTCGGTACATGATGTTGATGGCACTGCCATTGTCCACCAGAACTCGGGTGAACCTCACATTGTTGGTAGGCCCACACAACGTTGGATCTACCACCAGGGCATACTTTCCAGGGCTCGGCATGATCCGAGGTGTGTCCTTTCTGCTCCAAGTGATCTCCTGCTCAGACCAGTTCATATAGGTCGGCACCACCGGCATTACTGCATTCACCTCCATGGCACGCCTCTGCACGCTCTTCTTGTCAGTTGGCTCGGTCACAAAGACCACATAGCTCGCATGAACCTCTCTATAGTCATTTCCGGGGTATTCATACTGCTGACTTGGTCCGGCACCATTGTTGTTGTTATTACCTCGGACATTCACAACATTCACGGGTCTTGCTGCTGCAGGCCTCGGAAGAGGTGCAGTGGTTATCGGGGTAACATTTGCTCCGGACAGATTAGGGTGGGACCTCGGCTGAAATCTCTGAGGTGGTGGTCCTGTTCTGATTCCTCCGGCCCTTGCCCCCTCTTCTCTGATTCTGCGGTTCCAGCTGCACTGCCGGGTTGAATGGTTGGCTGGCTTGCGCGGGTCAGTCGTATGGTAACAGCACGGACCATCTATCATTAATTCATAGGTCATGGGTGGCTCCGGGTTCGGACTAAATGCCGGACCATTGATTTTTGGCCTCTGGACACCTCCAGCTCCGGGCTGATCCGGGTTCACCGCTGCAACTTGGTTGGAGGGGTATGGATAGTCCGGCTCCCTCCTCTTCTGTCCGAACTCCTGACGGTCATTACACCTTGGTCCGAGCCGGTTGTTTATTGGCTCCCTCCTTCTGTTACGTGCTCCTGCCTCTGCTGCTGGCTGCATCGGATCACCCAGGGCATAAGAATCTGCAACCCGGATTGTTTCTGCTAGGGATCTCGGCATATCTCTCTGGAGCCTCTGCCACAGCATGCTGCCATGTCGACAACCATCTGCAAACCAGGAAATGGCCTGTGCCTCTACCACTCCTTCACAGGAATTCCGAACATTGCTCCACCGAGTTAAGAATTCTCGGTCAGTTTCATGATCATCTTGCTTACATGCCGCCAGGAGCTGAGGTCGGTTTGGCCTCTTGTATGTACTAGCAAAGTTGCTGTTAAACGCCAGCTCCAAGTCTATCCAGGAGTTGATACTATACTCCGGCAAATTATTCAGCCAGATCCGAGCTGGACCTTCCAACATGTGCGGGAGATACCGGACCGCCCATCGGCGATTGCCCCCCGCAATGTGCACCGAGGATACATAATCTGTCAGCCAATCTTGTGGCTTGGTGCTCCCATTGTATGGCTTGGTGTTCCGACCTAACTGGAACTGAGATACTGGTGGTGGTGGCTCCTTCATGATCCGAGGTCCAAAACACGCCGGACCAGGAGGGCCTTCCTCCTCCAGTTGCTCAGACAAGTAGATTCTATCCAGCTTGTTACGGACATCGCCTGGAGCTAACATCCGACCTCCTATCCGAGGTCCCAACGCCCCATCCACTCTGTGGTATCCAGCTCGTGCCATGGCCGAGTCTCCATCATCATATCGGTCATCGCCTTGACCGACGTTCTGAGGTTGCTGAACATACTCCGGCTCTCGCTGATATTGCCCCTGCTGCCGAGGTTGTTGCTGATACCTCGGGGGCGGAGGTGGTTTACCTCGGCCAGCCGATGCTGCTTGACCGCCGTTCTGATTTCCCTGACCGGAGTTACCCTTAGCCCGGCTCGCATTGCCTGGGCCGGGGTTTCCCTTAGCTCGGCTAGCATTGCCCTGGCCCACCTTCTGCTTTGCTGCTAGGACTGGATCATACCTCTGCAGCTGCTGGTTCTGACCCGAGGTGACACTCCGGGCTCGATCGGCTCCTCCGACGAGTGGAGACGAGGCTTGCCCCTTGGACACCTGACTGACTGGCCTAGCTGAATAAACCATCTCTGAATCACCAGCCCCGGCATATGTTCTGCGGAGAGCCTCATTCTGCTGGTTAGCCACATATACTAACTCATTGACTCGCTTCTGCTGCGCACGCCACGCATCTCCAGATAATCCGGATAGCTCGGCCCTGCCTGCCTCGGCAGCTCTGAGGTTCTTAGCAGGGGAACTATATACCAGCCTTCCAGTTGACACGCGACTCCCACTCCTAGCCGAGGTGGTAGGTCGAGCCTCCCTGTTTATCTCATCGTTGAGCCCCTTGCCTCTCTGCCGCACCTCGGCTCCCCTATGTGTATCAACCGCTACCGGGGTGAAGCCATTCGCTGCATTGTACTCGCGCAGATCTCTATTGAACTCATCTCTAGCTGTTATCATTGCTACAGCCTCCTTCTGCAACAGGACACGCTTTGCCTCTAGGTCGGCCACAGTCACTACTATGTCCACTCCTGGATTTACTGGGTCTACCAGTGTATCCACTATCTCTACCAGGGTCGCACCTCGGCCCTGCAGCTCTGGGGTGCCAGGCAAGTCCTTCTCTAGCCTGGGCTTTGCTGATCTCACCTTAGCAACCTCGGCTGCCTTGGACTGGCTGGCATCTACTTTGCCAACGGCGTCAACCGGGCCTGTCATCATCACCTCTACGCAGCTCTCGGGGCGAGTGATACGCCGACCTAAAGCCGCGAGGAGAGGAGTTTCGTCGTCCACGAGCACCTGCTCCGGGTACCCGCGAACAACCTCGACAGCAACGTACGTGACGAAGCTGCCGAGCATCATGGTGAAGCCGTCCTCGGGGAAAGGCTAGCCGGCGAAACACCCCGCGTTGTCGCTGATGAAGGTGAACTCTCCGATCTTGGCGACAAGCCCGGAAAGAACACGCTCGCCTGAGCCCATCCGGATGAAAACTCCCTCCAACGCCTCAATCTGCCCCACGGTGGGCGCCAACTGTCGTGGTGGGATCACGGCAGATGCCATAGGTATGGCTAAGATGGGGCCGAATGGTCGTTGGGGGAATCCGGGGAGGGTTTATGCACTCAAGAAGTGCACACGCAAGAACACGCAAGAACACGAACGAAGAACCAAGAAAGCAAGAACACAAAGCACACCACGATGTACCCTGCTTCGGGGCCCTCTTGTGGAGGTAACACCCCTACTGCAACACTATCCTAGCCAGTGTATAGCTCAGTGACAAGTACAAGCTGCTCCTCGAGCTGTATGATGATACAATGGTGAGAACTTGAGGTAAAAGATGGAGCTATACGGGAGGGAGAAGGCACTCCGAGCTAGATCCGAGGTGTTTCCGGGGTTTCCGAGGTTCCTTCCTCTTTCTCTCTATCTCTTTCTCTTCCTCTGTTGATCGATCCGTCCGTCCGTTTTTCAAGCAGGAGGGGGGTGAAGCCCACTATATAGGCCAGCCGGGTTACCATTGTGCCCCTCGCAGAACACTGTTGCCATGCCTCTGCAACGGTCACCACCGTACCACCGTACCTCGGTCAGGGACAAGACGTGGCTTGCCCATCTCCTGTAGCCTAACGGCAGAACTACCATGTCCCCTCTGACCGAGACAGGACGTGGCCTGGCAGAGCTACCTCGTAGCCTTTTCCCAGACCTCGCGTAGCCAGCGATCAGAGACGTGCAGGCCCGCCGAACCCGGAGCACGCCTCTGCCATGCTCCTTGACAGACGCTCCCGCGTCAGGCGCTCCTGTACCCGGCTGGAAGTGACAGGGCATTGACTCCTGCCCGACCTACAGCCCATCACCTCGGTTAGCTCGGCACGGATGTGACGGGCTCCATACCTCGGGTCTTGCGCTTAATCTCCTTTACCAGGTCGGATCTTACTTCCTCCCCACAGCTTCTCCTGCACTCACAACACAAACCACTGCACTGAGGTAGTTAGGTCGGCTGAACATAGCTCGGACAGTGAACCTCGCCCTGGCCAACAGTATACCTCGGATCCCTTTGGGCCAAAATAGGTCGGCCTGTACTCTCCAGGTCAAGATGAAGCTCGGACCTTCCCAGGCCCAAACAGGTCGGCCCTTTCCGTACCTCGGCACAACTTCGAACACCACCTTACGCCAAGCCTTGACCCTACCCGGGGATACTCCCCCGACACATCCCCTCCGGTTATCCCAATTTCTGCCACTTTGGGGCCTCGGGTTCCGGATAATGACGTGTGTATACAACTTGTAGATATGATCCAAAACAATAATTATTCTCATGATACAATAACTTGTTCAGATCTGAAATCATGGCACTCGGGCCCTAAGTGTCAAGCATTAATTATAACAAGTTGCAACAATGACATAAAGTACTATTAATGGATACTAGGCACCATGCCCTAACAATCTTACATCTATTACATGAACGATCTCATCCAATCCCTACCACCCCCTTCAGCCTACAGCGGGGAATTACTCACACATGGATGGGGGAAGCATGGTTGGTCGATGGAGAGGCGGCGGTGATGATGATGGCGATGATCTCCTCCAATTCCCCATCCCGGCAGGGTGCCATAACGGAGTTTCTGATCCCCGAATTAGGGTTTTCGGTGGCGGCGGAGCTCTGGAGTGTTTTTGGAAAAAAGCGTGGACCCCCCTCGCGTTTTTAGGTCAGGAGGAATAAGTAGTCCAAAGGGGAGCGTCGGGGGCCACGCGAGGCGGCCACACCAGGCCTCGGCGTGGCCCCACCTCTGCCGCGCCGAGGGTTCGTGTGGGGCCCCCGTGCGCCGTCTCCGCTTCGTCTTCTGGCTCCGTGGGTCTTCTGGGAAAATAGAATTTCTGTAAGTTTTCGGTAATTTTCCCGAAACTTTGACTTTCTGCACAAAAACAAGAAACCAGGGTAATTCTGCTGAAAAACATCGTTAGTCCGTGTTAGTTGCATTCAAATCACACAAATTAGAGGTAAAACAATAGCAAAAGTGTTCGGAAAAGTGGATACGTTTTGGACGTATCAGCATGCTGGTATGCTTAAGGCTATAAAGGCACTGCAACAGCCCGCCGTGGATGTACCAGCACCATGGACTGACATGCAGAGCCGCTGGTGTATGCGCCATCTCGCCGCTAACTTTTACTCATGCTTTAAGAGTAAGCGGCTGATGAATTTGTTTAAAAGACTCTGCAATCAGAATCAGGAGAGGAAGTATCAGTTTCTGTGGGAAAGGCTGACTGAATTCACTCGGAAACAAGTGAAGGAAGGAAAAGCTGCACAGGCTCAAGCGTTAGCTACACAGGTTGCTGCGTCACAGGGTACTGCGGCAGAGGGTACTGCGGCACATACGATAGATTCAAACCCTGTTGGATTGTGTGACTTGCCTGGAATTGACCCTCCTGGTACGAAGAGAAAGAAGGGAACACGAATAAGAAATTTTGAAGAGTGGATAGAGAAGGAGCCTCCCGTGAAGTGGTCTCTGTTGCACGACCAATATGGAGCAAGGTAAGGCATCATGACTATGAACCTAGCTGAGGTGTATAATTTCGTACTCAGAGGGAACAGGAGTTTGCCACTGACAGCACTGGTGGAGGGTATTTTGCACGGAACATTGACGTATTTCAGAGTTAGACGTCGTGAAGCCATCGAGCATATTGAGTATTACCCCAACACAGCTTACTGCCGAAAGATAAGACTCTACATGGACAAGAAGATAAAGAAGGCACAGATGCACACGGTCATTCGTATTGGTAATAAAGAAGCGAGGTATGAGCTGAAAACCCATGAGGTGATAATTAGTGCTAATGCACCCCCAACGTGCGAGTGCACATGCAACAAACCGAGACTGCTTCACCTCCCATGTTCTCATGTCCTTGCAGTTTGTGGCCAGATGGGGATGAACCCAATCAGTTTTGTGTCTCCGTATTACATGAAGGAAGCAGTGGTTGAAACTTGGACCGGGGAGATGATAGGATTTAGAGTAGTTGGCAACTTCAACAAGGTTAACCCAATGGAATGATAATATATTCCGAATACTGCTCTTATGAGAACTAGCAGAGCAAGACGGAAGTCGCGTCGCATCCGGAATGATATGGACGAGTCTGAAGCTGGTGGATGTACTCGGCAGTGCTTGTATTGCAATCTTTTTGGGCATAGAGAGAAGTATTGTCCCACGTACGGCCTAGGACCTGCTCCTGATCCTGCAGTCGTTCCTGATCCTGTGCGTGCTCGAGGAAACCGAGGACGAAGAGGACGTGGGCAACGTGGCTAGAACTACATTTCAATTGCTATGTGTGTATCACTATGTTTTAATTTGTACGTGTCCGAACTACGGTTTAATTTGTATGTGTTTGAACTATGTTTTAATTTGTACGTGAATTTGTATGGTTTAATTTGTATGTGTCCGAACTATGGTTTAATTTGTACGTGTCCGAACTATGTTTTAATTTGTATGTGAATTTGTATGGTTTAATTTGTACGTGTCCGAACTATGGTTTAATTTGTATGTCTCTGTCACTATGTTTTAATTTGTACGTTTTAATTTGTATGTCTCTATCACTATGTTTTAATTTGTATGTCTCTGTCACTATGTTTTAATTTGTATGTGTCCGACTATGTTTTATTTTGTACAGATGGCTGCACATGCGTTGCTCAGTGGGGTGATCGATGGAAAACATCGTGCGAAGATTTGGGAGGATGGTAGAGTACCGAAGATCTTGCGTACGCGGGGTCCAGCATACACCTGGAAGATACACCCTGATTGGGTCCATTTGGTCCTCCGCGCCGCCACTGTGCAGCCCGCACCAGTACGCGTTGTTGTCGTGCTCTAGTTGATCTCCGCGCGCTGTAGAACGACGCATCCGTGCACCTCGCCGCCGGTGGTCACCGCGGCCACGCGCGACGTCTGATAACCCCCAAGAGCAAGGGATCACTGTAGCACCTCTCAATGTGGAAGTAAGGTATCGATCCGCAGGAGCAAGAAGGAAAAGTTATCTATTCCCTACAACTAAAGTGTCACAAGTTTTAGTTGATTATGCACTAAACAAGTTTAAGGAACAAGGTGGTTGATTTAATGGATGGAAGTTTGATGTAACAAGGCAAGAATGTGGAAGTGTCCCAATCCTCTTCAATGCAAGAGGACAAGACAAAGGTTTTCTAGGATGCTTGGAAATAAGGCCTAGGGATCATACTTTCACTAGTGGACACTCCCAACAATTGAATACATAGATATTTCCTCTTCACTTTGCTACTCTGAACTATTCTCCCGTTGGATAGAAATACCAATCTACTGCGTAGGGCTACAAGAGCACACCTTAAAGTCTGAGTGAACAAACACCACAATATCATAGAACACCAAGACCATCGTGTAGGGCTACAAAAGCACACCTTAAAGTCTGTCTTCCACATCTAGGGAACCCCAAGGTCACTATGAGTGCCCCAAAATAGTACTAAACAAACACCACAATTTTATAATGACATCCAACATAAAGAATAACTCATGGTAAGTATTTCTGTAACCTTTAGCCTAAGAGTCACACACGGTGCGCACACTGTCAACTTCACACCATGGGACAAAGGTGACTCCGGAAATTACATTAATAAAACCACTTGAGTAGCACAAACAATGAAGGAGAAACATCCATGAATTCAATTAGATTACAAACCTCATGATCACATAAAGATCACATCATGGGAGAGAGAGATGAACCACATAGCTACCGGTAGAGCCCTCAGCCCCGATGAAGAACTACTCCCTCCTCATCATGGGAGGCAGCAACGGCGTTGAAGATGTTGATGATGAACACGCCGGAGGGGGGTGGAGCCCTCCGGAGACGATTCTGGCGGCGTTTCCCCCCTCCGATCTTCTCCGGCGGCAGCCTTCTGTCTCCTGTTTCGTGGTTTTGTGTTTCTCCGCCGCCTCCTCTCGCGAAACGTCATGGGACCTTTTTTATAGGCGTTTTTAGGTCAAGACGAAGTCGGTGGAGCAAAGATCAACGGCAACGGAGCCTCGAGGGCCAGATGGGTGGGTCCCACACAGCCTGGTACTGTGGCCGCGTGGGCCCCCCTCTTTTGGCCCTCAGGCCTCCGTTTGATCGCTTCCTTCGCCCACAGGTCTTCTTCCTTCCAAAAAATGACGCCCCTAAATTTGCAAGTGATTTCGTTGACGTTTGGGTCCCTGAAACATTAAAATAAGAAAACGGGGTTTTTTGCCTGCGCAGGGTTAATCCATAAAAATAGGAAATAAATGAATATTCCCAAAAATCATTATAAAACATTGATATAACCCTTATATGATGCAAATATGATTGGAATATAAGCAATTAAAGTGCAAAGTTCATGTATGCATTTTACATGCATCAACGTCGACGTGCACGGTCACCACCTCAAATAGGTGTGCTCCCGTATACTATAAGGAAGCGCGAGCCAGCCCAGTGGCTAGCACACGCGTGCACGCTCGCGAGGTCGCGGGTTCGAATCCCGCACGGCGCACTGCCGTTTTCATTTTATTCTCGCTCACTGACATGTGGAGCCCACCAGTCAGTGGCTCAGCACCACCCGCGCGCACAGTCAGTGCCAGTGCGGCCTTGGGCCCATAGGTCAGTGGCACGGGCTAGCCCAGCCCCGGGTGAAATACGTTTCGTTTGAATTTTCTGGAAAATAAAAGAAAAGGCAGAAATTTAAATACATTTGTAAAATCTATAACTTATTCAATATTTGTCCAAAAATTACAAATAAGATACCTAAATGTTCAGAAAAAGAAAGGGTGTCTATTGGCACAACTCACACATCCAACTAAATTAAATTAGTTGCTGTTTTATTAAAATAACTAAAATGGCAGAAAAGAAAGCAGTTTCAGAAAATCAATAACTTTAAAAATAATGATCCAAAATTTATGTTTGACCTATCAAAATGTTCAGCAAGAAATATACTTCATGTTCCACCTGTTTTCCAAACATGGATAATTAGTTTTAATGTTGTTTAAAATGATTTGCTAAAATGGCAGATTTAAAATGGATTTTGAAAATGCAATAACTTTTGATTGGTATTTCAGAAAAATGTGTTTAATATATCAAAATGCTCAGAATAATATGGACCATCCATTAACATCATTTCCATGCATGTTTGAACACATTTGTAGTACTGCACCCTTTTTAGGAAGTAAGGAAAACATTAAATTAAATATGGGGCTTTATCTCCTTTTGTCGAAATAATTATTTTGCACCCCCTTCAACTTGTTAGTGAAATTTCAGTGCATTAAAATGTCATGCCATTATGTGTTTGTGCATTGCACCTGTTTTGCTTGTGTGATTATTGATTGTTGTCTTTCCGGTGTTTTTATGCATCGATAGATCAATCAGTCGGGGTTCCACCGCAATACCCCGACGACCCGTATTACCAGCCCGTCGAACAAGGCAAGCGTAATCCCCCCTCTGAGCATGTCTCCTCCTATATTTCCGCAATTATTTTCCCCACTATAATATTGCATTCGGTTCCAAATGTCTTTTGCTGGGATTAGAGAATCCTACTAGTTGCATTAGAAATCTGTTGCCATTACCTGTATCCTTCCTAATATCCATAGGATTGAAGTGTTGCCCCGAGATAATTATACTTGCTATGTATATGCTTAGCCATGCTTAGTTTAGATGATAGATGTCCGGTGGATGTTTCAATGTTGGAACAGTTGATGGAATGGCCGGATGTGATGGAAAATGTGGTGACGGATAATAAATTGCTAAAGGCGGGGATGAGAGGCCACGGGGAATGTGGTGGGTTGTCTCGTTCTCGCCGCCTAAGTGCGAGTTCTTTACCTCTTGAACCAAGACTGAGCGTGCTTCCATCGGTGGGCCATATGGAACCCCCATCGACCGACTAACTTGGGCGGGGCTAGCCAGGGTCCTCTAGTTTGAGCTTCCATTTGCGTGTGCGTGAAGATGGTGGCCAGAACTGGGATGAGGATGGTGGTGTTTTGGAAAATGAGTGGCCACGGGCAGGGTGTTGGAGGCACTGAACCTGTCCCGTCCTCACCGATGATCCTGGGTTAGTCTCAAGCAAGGAAAAGGTTGTAACCGTTCCCACTCAGCCGGCTTTCCCCGGAAGAGAGCTAAGCGTAGGCAATGAGCCGGGCGGTACCGGTGGTTAAAAACAGTACACCCCTGCAGGGTAAATCTTTTCGAAAAGCCGTGTCCACGGTTATGGACGACTTGGGAAAGGACGATAAGACCATAGAGAAAATGAACGGAATGATTAAAACCTGAGTACTAAAGGTACTACCAAGAATGCAAGGTTGACTTCCTCGAGGGTGATTCGGGGAGGTGCCTTGGTAGACAGGTGAAGTGATTGATGGTGGTTGTTGATGAAGTTGATCAAAAGAAAAGAGTTTACTTCTTATCCCCTTTTGAAAATATTCTGATTAGTCGATGCCAGATGTCTTTTATAAAGAAAACCAGCTTTACGCAAAACAGCCATAAAACCTATGAAAGCCAATCATTGAGCTAGTAGCTCTAGTAATCTTGCAGAGTTCGTCGAACTCAACGTTGTTTATTTGATTTCAGTGGAGGACTTCACCGACACTGAAGGTGGGTTCTATGTGGACGTCGACGAGTAGTCTGGGGTTCCCAGGTGGCAGCTTGGGACATCCCGGAACAGCTGGCGCTGGAATGTTTATCTATAGGCCTCTTAGGCCATAATTTGGATCTTGTTGTTTAGAACAACTTAATTCGCTTCCGCATGATGTACTATTGGGTCTGTGACCTCTGGTTGTAATATTTGCTATCTTTCTCTATTATAAGAGTTGAACTATAATGCTTTGAGTCGTAGAGTCTGTGATGTGTTAGTTGTTCCACAAGTCTTGATCTCTCTATTATGCATTGATAGTTGTGCCTGTGTTAAGGCATCAATCGGGGTGTTGCGTTGCCGATGATCAATTCCGAGCAACGCCTGCTGCTAGCGCTAAGTTGACGAGGGAATATCTCCCCGGCAACAGCACCGGAAACAATGCTTGTACATCACACGTCAGTTGGGAACCCCAAGAGGAAGGTATGATGAGTGCAGCAGCAAGTTTTCCCTCAGTATGAAACCAAGGTTTAATCGAACCAGTAGGAAAACGAGCTTTGCTTCGAAGGTGTTGGTGAAGGAGTGTAGTGCGGCGCAACACCAGGGATTCCGGTGCCAACGTGGAACCTGCACAACACAATCAAATTACTTTGCCCCAACTTAACAGTGAGGTTGTCAATCTCACCGGCTTGCTGAAAACAAAGGGTTAAACGTATCGTATGGAAAATGATGTTTGTTTGCATAAAACAGTAGATTGTATTTCAGATGTAAAAGAATGGACCGGGGTCCACAGTTCACTAGTGGTGTCTCTCCAATAAGATAACTAACATGCTGGGTAAACAAATTACAGCTGGGCAATTGACAATTGATAAGTGCATATAACATGCATGTGTGAGCTGTGGTGTCTACTATGAGATTCATTTGGGCATTACGACAAAGTACATAGACCGCTATCCAGCATGCATCTATGCCTAAATAGTCCACTTTCCGGTTAACATCCGTACCCCTTCCAGTATTAAGTTGCAAGCAACAGACAATTGCATTAAGTAATGTGCGTAATGTAAACAATACATTCATCCTTGAATAAAGCATTGCTGTTTTACCCCTAGTGGCAACAAAACATCTACAACCTTACAACTTGCTGTCACTATCCCAGGTTAAATAGAGGTTGAACCCAACTATCATGCATAAATACCCCCTCTTGGAGTCACAAGTATTCACTTGGCCAAGGCTTCAACAAGTAACGGAGAGCATGCAAGATCACAAATGACATAGACATGATAATATAATATTCAGCTCCACATAGGTATCAATATAAGTCAGATCCCAGCAAACACAACATGTAGCATTACAATAAGATGATCTTGATCATGATAGGCAGCTCACAAGATCTAAACATGATGGCACAAGTGGAGAAGACAACCATCTAGCTACTGCTATGGACCCATAGTCCAAGGATGAACTACTCACGCATCACTCCGGAGGCGGGCATGGCGATGTAGAGCCCTCCGGTGATGATTCCCCTCTCCGGCAGGGTGCCGGGAAGAGCTTCAGAACCCCCCGAGTTAGGGTTGACGACGGCGGCGGCAGCGAATATGTTCTAGATGAAAGGCTCGGTGTTTTAGGGTTTTCACGCCTCGGGGAATAAATAGGCGAAGGGGCGATGTCGGCGGACCCCCGAGGGGCCCAAACCACAGGCTGGCGCGGTGGGGCCCCCTGCCGCGCCGCCAGGTGGTTTGGCCACCTCGTGGCGAGTCTTCGTCTCTCCTTCGGACTCCGTGTACGTGCTGGAAAAATAGGGACTTGGCCTTTTGTTTCGTGCAATTCCGAGAATATTTCCAGAAGTAACTTTCTGAAACCAAAAACAGCAGAAAACAGGGAACTGGCACTGTGGCATCTTGTTAATAGGTTAGTCCCAGAAAATGCATAAAAGTGATATGAAGTGTATATAAAACATGTAGCAAATGGTATAATATAAGCATGGAACAGCAGAAATTATGGATACGTTGGAGACGTATCACCTGCCAAAGGTTTTGGCCGGGGATTCGTAAACCCGTAACATCCGGTTGTATCGCTTAACCGGTGACACACAGCATCACTGTATAGTTCTGCGGTCGGGGCGCTACATAAACTATGACAGAGCAAGTACTGTTTTCCCTTTATTGTTCCCACAATTTATTTTAGGGAGTAGAACGGAGTATAATACTTTTGTCACTGAAAATTGGCAGAAAACATGCGTATTTTCCGATAAAGGGAATATATTAATAGAGCGAAGATATCAATTACACCTAGCCTCTGTACCAACAAGATGCTCGAAGGATGCACATAGCCAAAACATAAATAGAAATGGAGAAAAAGGACCCGCCACGGTGAAACATGCGTATTTTTTATTTTCACCCTGAAAATCGAGGCACAGTACTCCAGTAGCACCAACATAAATGAAATCCTCCAATGCTACTGCTCCCACTTGTTGAGGCTGCTACTGCAAGTACCCAAACACCAGGCACACACGTATCATGTCCGAACAGGAAACAATGCCCCGCAAATTTGTACAACAGGTTGTGTAGCATAGTCTTCATCGCATCCAATACACCCCTCCGCCATATTCAATTCCTGCAATCGCAGCCACCATGAATTTCTCCATCTCTGTCAATACCATATAAATGTATACTGAGACATGTCCCATGGCACTGACAAAAAAGTGAAGCTTTGCGCCATGCCCACTTAAAACCGTTGTGGCTGATAATATGGGTGCAACGATCGGATTCTTTCCTATCCAGAAATCAACAAGCGCTATGCACAATCTTTGACGAAGAGATCGAAACTCGTTGGCAGCCTGATCGAGGAGGCCAACATCATGTAGAACAGTAACTTGGCGCAAGAAGAGCTAGGGTCAAACCACCAATATTTTCTTCAAGCCGGCATCCCCCACACCGTGAGCCAGCATCCTGCGGGACTGGTCGTCCGGATCCCTCCACCGGCAGCCTGTAGGCCAGGCTAGCAATGAGAAGACGACCCACACCGCCTGCAACCTGCGCAAGGGCGCCACGACTTTGAACACGCCGGATGCGCGGTCGCTACCGCGTCGTCGATGCAGGGCCGTGTCGTGGGATTGTCACGTCAGGTGTCATGGATGACTTCGTAGGTGTGGATTACGCGAGTCAAGCATCTCCGAGCTTGGGATCGCAGGAACAAAGATCAACACAGATTTACCCAGGTTCGGCCCCCTCAATGTGAGGTAAAAGACCTACTTCCTGCCTACCCTAGATTGGTATTGATATGATAATCGAGGTGTTACAATGGAGGCGATCCGATCTGGTACTCGCCGTATGAGCTAGGGTTTAGGGCTTGATAGCTTGACCCGCTCTAAGTCCTGCGAGTCCTCTTTATATACACAGAGGCTCGCTAGGTTACAAAGGAAACTTCCCCCATAAGGAATACGTCCACAGAGGCCTACTCGGAGACTACTTGGTCTTCACGTCCTCCGGGATATGTCTTCTAGATCTTTCCCCTTATGGCGGTTCAATATTGGGCTTGCTCCCAAGTGGGCCTTTGTCCGTGCGAGTAAAGTAAGTCGCACTGGGCCGCGGGTTAATCCAGAAAGTATTCCCCCGACATTAGCCCCCAAGATTGGTTAGGACTTTACGGTGAGAATCTTCTGACCTCTTGAAATGGTCTCTGAGCCGCACTGCAAACGTTCTGACCAATCTTCTGACTTATGCGATTCAGAGCTGTGACTTATCTGCGCGACTCATCTCCCCTTCTGGAAATATTCTGTTTCCTTTAATTGCGGACCGTTACTCGTTTTGCGGGCGCAAATTGTGCCGTTGGTTGCGAGCGCAGATAGTGCCGTTAGTTGCGGGCCCCTTCAGTTATAAGCTGCGGCCACCTAGGTCATTATTCACTTGCCCTTGCAATCTCCTCATCCCTAGCCGCGCCGTCTTCTTCCTCAATCCGAGCTTAGTTCCCCAATCCAATCTCCTCTTCGCAATGGCGCCCAAGGCAAAGCCATCTGACGATAAGCGCAGGATCTCCTGCAACTGGGAAGGATCCTGGGTGACGGAGGAAACTCTTGCGGATCTGGCCGAAGCTGGCTTCTTGCCGCCGAAGGAGGACGGCGTCTGGCGGGCGCCAGGCGATGAAATCGAGCCGCGCCCCAAGCCCAACGAGCTGGTGATGTTCGTGGAGCACGTGGAGCGTGGATTCACGCCGCCAGGTTCTCCCTTCTTCCGCAATCTGCTGCAACGCCTAGGCCTCCGTCTTCACGACATCGGGCCCAACTCAATGCTCCAGGTGAGCAATTTTCATGTGCTGTGCGAGGACTATCTTGGCATAGCCCCCAACATCGATCTATGGCTGGCCTCTTTCACCTGCAACAGCCAACTTGTCTCCAAGGGTGGCGCCTACGTTCAGGTCGGCGCCATCTCTCTTCAACGCCATAGAAACTCTTGCCTTCCCAAGCTAGCCCTGGCGAATCGACCCAGGGCTTGGCAAAAATCTTTCTTCTATTGCCAAGATACTTCACCGGAGGGCGAAACTCGCCTTCCCTCCTGGTCTAACACCCTCTTCGTGCCTACCGAGGCACTGAAATCAAAACCTCGCGACTCGGCCATGCCCTTCATCAATGAGTCGCTGATCAAGGTCCGCGCCTTAATAGGTCATGGTCTTACTGGCCTTGATCTTCTCTCTTGCTGGACCAAATGGCGCATTCAGCCCGTGAGTCCACGACAGCGATCCTTCCTTGAGTGCACAGGCACCTCTGCTGACGTCGATCGCATCAAGGCTTCGGACTGGAGGCCTGAGGATTGGGTGGAATTCGTCACCCCGTGACTGAGGAGAAGGACATCTCCTTCGACAAGGTGGGGCTTGCCCCTTTCAGCGTTAACAACAAGCCTTTTGAGGTAACTCCTCTTCTCTGTCTTTTCGCCTTTGTAGTTGAGTCGCATTCCTTTCTTAATACTGCAACTTATATCTTCCTGATCCAGGCTGATGAGAATTACTGGTCGCTGCCTGCGACCGTCACCGGCACTGCTGCTCCCAAGCGTGCCACACGAAAGAAGTTGCTGCCCGCTCTAGAGGGCAGCGAAACTGCTGATATCCCCTCTGTCGCCTCTGCGGCCTCAGAGGTGAAGAGACTGAACTGGACGAGGATGACAGTCCAGTGCCAGCCGCGAGTTCTGTTGCCGCGGCTGGACCAACTCCCCGTAGAGCCTCCAAGAGGCTATCTCGTGAGGAGCCAGAGCTTGATGCTCTGGAAAACCCTGAGGCCACGAAGCGTCGCAAGCCTGCTACGGGCGCGACCTCCTCCGCTGCCAGGCGTGTGTTCAAAGCCACCGCCTGCTGAAGAAGACATGGGTCCCATTCTGGTAATTTCTACTGTCTTGACATCTTGACTGTTTATTCTTTTTCCTCTACTGACACGCAAACTTCTGCTCGTAGATTCTGGGACCCAAGGCCTGTCCTCACCGTCAAGTGGCGAGCTTATGGCCTTTGTGAAGATGGCTCCAGAGTTAGTGACTTTCCTGCGCTTATAATACTTTTATTCTTTTATGCCCTTGCTTTTTGCAGAAGTGCGGCTAAACCCGCGGCTGAGCCTGGAATTGTTTCTGAAACCGCGGTTGAGCCGCGTTTATCACCTGCGGCTCATACCGCCATGGTAGAGGGCGTGGCCACCACTGATGACTTGGCCACGGTCCCTGTTCTTGACACAGCCGCCCAAGAGGTGGCTCTGGAGGATAGAACGGATCCCCTTACGATCCAAGACGTGGAGAAGGTCAACCCTTCCTCCATAGCTGTAATGGCCAAGGATGCTGATGCGCCAGTGATTGAGTCGCCAGCGGCTGACAGCCTGCGGTCGCCAATTCTGCGTGCTGAGGTTGCTTCCTCCTCCTCCATTAGCCGCGCTGAGAAACTGTCAGAGGCCATCATTGCCTCAAATGACAAGCAAGCCATGGAGCTCCGCAAGGCACTGTCTGACCTGTCTGCGGCTTATAAGGTAAACTTCTATCTCCACTTATCTGTCTCTAGCCCCCAAGGATCAAGTTTCTTCTTTGACTGTAAAGGGGACTTGATGCTTCTCTTTTATCTGTTGATATGTACTTACTAACTGATGTACTCTTTATAGGAGGAACTAAGCTCCATAACAGTCGCCAAACTTGCCTTGGAAAAGCAGTTGGGGGATACTCCTTCTGAACTGGAGAGGCTGCGCGAGCTCCTTGGCCAGCGTGACGTTGAGCTGAAGAAAGGGAAGCCAGGATGGGCGAGCTATCTGATGAAAGCTTCAAATTATCTGAACAAGCCAAAGCCACCGAGCTGCGGCTTAAAACGGTTGAAGAGAAGTTCCAAGAGAGGGTCCAGCAGCTGGACCTCCAAATCAGTGCTCAGAAAGACGCCATCGCTGATGCCAACGAGGACGCAAGGCTCAAGGCTGTTTCCATTGGCGAGCTTGAGAAAAAGTTGAAAAAAGTTTCTGATGCCCATAACCTTGTCCACGCCAAAGTGTGCATCATGACTCAAGAGTTAACTGGTATGTGTTGCGACTCATATCTGCATCTGTTTTCTCTACTATCTTTGCCTGTATGTTGTAGAGCTGACGGAGACATGCCTCGATGTAGGTGAAGATGCCAAGGTGCAGCGCGGCAGTACTCAAGAACAGCTGGAGTATATCCGCGAGTTTTCGCGAAGAGCTTGCGATGCCATGAGGTCGCTGTCCACCTGTCTTCTGCCGAAAAAGCCTGCTCCTGCTGATGCTGAGGGACTTTTGAAGAGACTGCTCAAGGCGCCTCAATATTTTTTGGACTGGAAAGAATCCTCAGCTCGCACCGGTGCGGCTCATGTTCTTGCTTTGGCCAAGACATATTATCCTTCTTTTGATGCTGCCAAGGTTGCACAAGGCAGGCCTTCGAAGAAAGTGGATGGCACCGAGCTGAAGGCCTCAGAATATTCGGCGACTTGGAAGGACATGCGCGGCCATGCGACTGAGCTGGTGGAGGGGATAGATCTTGCGACCTATATGGGCAAGTATAATGCAGATGGAAGCAGATGGGAGAAGTTACCCGCTCCATCATCCAGTGCGGTGATCCCACAGGAGAAGAACCCTTCACCGGTGTTTCCAGCTCTGCAGCCCCCAAGCCCACGACGGAGAAACCGTCCAGCGAGCCTGCGACTGCTCCTTCTGGCAAGCTTGGTAAGCCGCCTGTTCCTCCTTCCCACGGCCAAAAGCTGCGCACAAATGAAGAAGAGAAACAATGGTTTTATGATCTTGGCCCTTAGCGGCCTGTAATAATTGTTAGAATTTATGTGTCATAAGACAATGTTATGGTTTGCTTAAGTACTCTCAGCAGTACATGTTTCGACCAATAGGCTGGTCCTTATGATTTGTCTCGGTTTTTCCTCACTTAGGCCCTTGCGCGGCTCAGTATTTCCCAGGTAAAAAGTGCGTGTTCAGGGTCGAGAGCGGCCATGATAGGCAATCAAACTCGATTGACGCCGCACCCCCAGTACTTTGGCCGCATAGTGCAAGTCGCATCCAAGAGAGGTTGAGTATAATCACGATAAATGCCACTTGTTTGGCGATCCCAAGGAATAGGCCGCGCTAAAAAGCTGCCGCACCCCCAAGGGACCAATGATTAAAAAATAAAAGACTCACAACTCAATTGGTAGTTTGAGATGCTTTATTTCAGAATCATTATATGATACATAGGGTCGGTCGCGCCTAGGTGGCGACCAGAAGTGATGCTTGGGTCGGTTGCGCCTAGGTGGCAACCAGAGATGTTACATGGGTCGGTCGCGCCTGAGTGGCGACCAGAAATGGGTCGATCGCGCCTAGGTGGCGATCAGAAGTGTTACATTGGGTCGGTCGCGCCTGAGTGGCGACCAGAAATGGGTCGATCGCGCCTAGGTGGCGATCAGAAGTGTTACATTGGGTCGGTCGCGCCTGAGTGGCGACCAGAAATGGGTCGATCGCGCCTAGGTGGCGATCAGAAGTGAAGTTTTTAGCCCTGAGTGGCCAGCTTGATGTGTAAACTCTTAATGGTTTTGTTGCGGCTGCTGATGGCAACTCGCAATGCCTGGGATGTGTCCTTATTGGCAATGGCTTGTAGCCTTTGACTTCCTTGCCTCCCTTGCGGCCGTAATCTGAAGTCGCAAGTCAGGCAGGTGCCTCTTTGCCTTCACGATGTCATCAAAATTCTCCTGCACTCGCGCATGGGCGCGCTCTCTGCGATGCAAGCTGCTCTGGCCATGGCCTTGTCGCCTTCTTCGCATTCTTGAGCTATTCTTTTGTCGCCATTGATGGTGATGACTCCCCTGGGGCCTGGTATTTTAAGCTTTAGGTACACATAGCACGGCCTAGCCATAAACTTTGCGAATGCTTCTCTGCCAAACAGCGCATGATATGGGCTCTGGAAATCTACAACCTCGAACCAAATGTACTCGCTCCTGAAGTTGCTTTGTGTCCCAAAGGCGACCTCCAAGTTGACTCGCCCCAATGGCTGAGCTGATATGCCTGGCACGACACCATGAAACGTTGTTCTTGATGGGTGTAGCTGCTTTTCTTGAGGTTCATTCTTTTGAAGGTTTCATAGTATAATATATTGATGCTGCTGCCTCCATCCATCAGTACTTTGCTCAACTTGTACCCTGCGACTTGAGGGGCAACCACCAGCGCGAGTTTGCCCTCTTCATTTATTTCTCCTGGGTGATCCTCGCGGCTCCAAACTACTGGCTGCTCGGACCACTTTAGCCACTGTGGGACGGCTGGTACTATGGCGTTAACAGCCTGATTGCGTCGTCGCAGCTTTTGTTCCCTCCTTGAAGTATTCACCACAATGGTATGATACTGACCCAACTGTTTTGGGAACTGTGGCTGATCTGGCTGCGGATTTGGGACGGCGTTGTTGCTGTTGTTGCCTCCGCCGTGGTTACCTCCCTCATTGTTTTGATGATTGTTGTTTGTGTTGAGTGGTTGCCCATCCTTCCACTTTTTGTAATGATAACACTGTGCCTTTGTGTGGTTGGGTGGTTTCCCATCTTTTCCTATATGGATGTCGCAGGGGCGGTTGAAAACCTCTTCCAAATTAACTGGGTGAAAATTCCTTCCTCTGCCGCTGCTTTGTTTGTAACGAGTGTTCGTATTTGCGACTAATCCTGAGTTTCCTTCCTCGTTTTTGCGCTTGTTATAACTCGCATTGGCATTGCTAGCTTGCTGTTGTTGAGGCTTGCTACTGGCCTTCTTTCCCTTGCCAGTATTTTCCTCTTCCTCCCCATCAGATGCATCCCTGGTTTTATCCGAGCTAGCATACTTGTTGGCCGCCGCCATTACCTCGCTTAGGCTCTTGACTTTGTCCTTCATGCGACCTAGTTTGTGGACTAGCGGCTCAAATTTGCAATTTTTCTCCATGACAAGGACTGCTGAACTGGGTGGTATGTTATCTGAGGAATGTATGATCTGCGACCCTTCTCATCCAGTGGCGACTCGACTCGCCTTCCTTCTGTACACAACGCTCAAGGTCCTCTATGCTGCAGAGTCGCTTGCATGTTCCTTGGAAATTCTTGATAAAAGCTTCCTTCATCTCATCCCAAGAGTTTATTGAATTTGGCGGCAAATTTTGCAGCCATATGTGAGCTGCGCCTTCTAACATCATGTTTAGGTAACGTGCGCAGATCTCTTCGGATGCGTTTAGGATGCTCATGCCCATCTCGTAATTGTTGAGCCAAGTAACAGGGTCCATGCTTGCGTTGTAGTTGGCGACCTTGCGAGGCCCTTTGAAATCTGCAGGAAACGGTTCAGACCTGATTCTTTCGCTGAAACAGACTGGGCCTTTGAGTCGCGACGATAGATTGGACGAAGCTGGCCTTCCTATTGGATTAGCCGCCGCGCGCGGCTGCACAACTTCTATGGGTTGAACTTGCTGAGGTTGATTTTGAGCCGCAGGTTGATCTTCCCTTTGTCGCCTAGCCGAACTTGAAGTCGCAACGTGTGGCGATTCCGCGTGGATGCTTCTCTCCGCCGTTGCTCTGCTATTGTAAGGGGGGAGTGCAGCCGTCCCGCGTGTTCGGACATATTTGCCTGCTGTATTACTGCTGTGCTCAGCATCTCAATGGCACGCCGTGCCTCTCTGTCCATTGGCGTGTTTCCTGCTGGCGCTAACCTGGCCAAGATGTTTGTAGCCGCAAAGAGATTCTCCACTGGGCTAACATAATGCCCTTGCGGCGTGTGGAACCTTTGAGGCTGCTGTGGCGACTGCTGAACAAAGGTTGGCTGCGGCAATGGCGGGGGCATCATGGCCCTGTACTATGGCCCTTGATCCAGGTATCTCCGCTGCTCTTGGTGCTGCGAAAGATGGAACCGCTGGTACGATTGATGGTACAGCGATTGCTTGAACCGGGCGCAGCTAACGGGGCCACGGACCGCATAACCATGGCAGATGGTGCCATGTGTGTGGGTACCGCGACTGAAGGTTGTGCGACCCCTGACCATGCGACCGGGTGCGCTGTGTTGGTGGCGACTGATGGGATCGTGATTGTTGGTTCAGCGGTAGGCGATTGGAACAGCTCCATAGGGTTTACTGTTCCTGGCTGCAGGCGACTCGCGTGGCGTCTGTGTGGCAAGGTGGCCTGTACTCCTTGCAGAGTATTGGTTTCCTCGATGAGTCGCAGTTGCTCCTGTTGGAGGCGCTGTTCCTCACGCGCCAGCCTGGCTCTCTCATCCGCGATTCTCTGGACTTCATCATATAGCCCGATCCTGGTAGCCTCCAATTCTGTCACCCTAGCAGCCGCGTTAACCGCAGATATTGGCGTAAGCAACACGCTTCCCTGTGGCGGCGTGACCGCTGCGTTGGGGGCTACCCTTGACCCTGATTCCGCAGGCGCAACTCCAGGTGGAGTCTCTCTGTTTGCGACTCCTGAGGCCGCGACTCCTGGCGTCATCGCGGCGGATACCGCGACTCCTGATGCGTCTAGCGCGGCTTGTTCTGCTGCTTCCGGCGGTGTGGGGGCTAAGCTGCCTGGTGGCATGCCCAGCCCTTCGTCCGCTTCTGTGGTCCTGTAGACCCCTTCAACGTGCCGATCTTCTACAGAGGGCGAGCCACCATCCACAGGGCCTCCGCATAGCCTTTCCTCAAGGACATACTCAATGGATTGGCCTTCTTCGTCTTCAAGAGGCAGCGACTCGTAGTTGATAGATTCTTCTTCTTGGTCCACTGTTACCGCGACTCCTTCTTCTGAGTCGCCATGTTGCGATGGATCCTCTGACTCGCCGCCAATGAAGCCGACGAAGACATGGACAGATCCAAACGGGATGATGTGGCCGGTCTCCAAGTAATCTGCTTCCGGCCCCCAGCTTGAATCGTCGATGAGGGGTGTGCCATTGACCGTGATGATACGGCCAACAACAAGATCTTCAGCTCCCTTCATGGATCCTGCGCGGAACGTGACGCTCTTGACCGCAGGCCCCACGGTGGGCGCCAACTGTCGTGGGTTTGTCACGTCAGGTGTCATGGATGACTTCGTAGGTGTGGGATTACGCGAGTCAAGCATCTCCGAGCTTGGGATCGCAGGAACAAAGATCAACACAGATTTACCCAGGTTCGGCCCCCTCAATGTGAGGTAAAAGACCTACTTCCTGCCTACCCTAGATTGGTATTGATATGATAATCGAGGTGTTACAATGGAGGCGATCCGATCTGGTACTCGCCGTATGAGCTAGGGTTTAGGGCTTGATAGCTTGACCCGCTCTAAGTCCTGCGAGTCCTCTTTATATACACAGAGGCTCGCTAGGTTACAAAGGAAACTTCCCCATAAGGAATACGTCCCAGAGGCCTATTCGGAGACTACTTGGTCTTCACGTCCTCCGGGATATGTCTTCTAGACCTTTCCCCTTATGGCGGTTCAATATTGGGCTTGCTCCCAAGTGGGCCTTTGTCCGTGCGAGTAAAGTAAGTCGCACTGGGCCGCGGGTTAATCCAGAAAGTATTCCCCCGACATTAGACCCCAAGATTGGTTAGGACTTTACGGTGAGAATCTTCTGACCTCTTGAAATGGTCTCTGAGCCGCACTGCAAACGTTCTGACCAATCTTCTGACTTATGCGATTCAGAGCTGTGACTTATCTGCGTGACTCATCTCCCCTTCTGGAAATATTCTGTTTAAGCCTGAACCGACCATTGCCGGATATTCCTTAGGTATCCGCGGGAAAAACCAAAGGTGCAAAGTGCTGTCTGCTCCACAATCCTGTGCTCATCATATCGACATGGTGTCGTGTGTAGTGCAATATTGGACAAGTTAGCTGCGTCTACCAGACGTACCAGTTCGGAGGCCCGTTCCTGCCTGCAAAAACCCACATTTTTTTTGCACAAGGGGTGGGGCCTCGATGGACCCCCTCAGCTGCTTTCATATCGATCCACGTGGTGATACAAATTACAAAAAGGCCCTTTTTCAACACTTGCCCTAATGAACCTACAAATTGAAGATAAGGCCTTCTGTCTTACAAACACACCCCTAAAACTAAAAAATAAAAAGCAATCAAGTCCAGGGGGATCTCCACCACCAAAGCTCGCCGCCGATCTCCAGGCGCTGGCCGCACCGAGATCAGGGAGGGAATAGCTCGACAGCCCATCTCCGGCGAGGAGCCGCTGCCACTGGCCTTCCCGGAGCCGTCGGGGACGCACCACTTGACAACTTGGAGAAGTCGAGCACGAGCGCAGGACTCGAAGAGCCTCCGACGAGGAGGCAGAAATATGGCCGCCAAATCGGCCAAGGATCACGGCGGCGGCAATAGCCACCGTGTGTGACGCGCAAGAAGACAGCAGCAATAGGCCTTCAAGCCAAGCAAGCACCCAACATCGCCCTCCATCTCCCTCGCCACCACGACCGGACAAGAAGAAGGAAAATCTCAGAGGCATACCCAGAATAAGGTCGCAGCGCTTGATGAAGGAGCTTGCTGCCGCCACCCCCGCTTCGGCTTCCTCCTTGGAAGCCCGCCGGGGACGCACAACAGCACCTGACTCGCGCCGCGCTCGAACGCGAAGTCAACTCCCACGCCAGAGAAGCCGCCCAACACCATCCTCCACCCGCTCCTCAACTCCTCCCCCTCGCCACCAAGGCCGGCCAGGAAAAGCAGAGCAGCTAGCAGAGCCAAGATGCAGAGGCGCTTATTGAAGAAGGTTGCCATCGATTCGACCTCCCCGTCACTCCTCCACCGTGGAGGCTTAACGGGGGTCAAGAGGAAGACCAACTCGGCGCCTGATAACCCACAAGTATAGGGGGTCGCAACAGTCTTCGAGGGAAGTAAAACCCAAATTTATTGATTCGACACAAGGGGAGCCAAAGAATATTTATAAGCCTTGACAGATGATTTGTCAGTTCAGCTGCACCTGGAAGTAGACTTGCTCGACACAGTTTATCAGTAGCAACAGTTTTATGACAGTAGCAGTAGTGAAATAATAGCAGCAGTAAAATAAAGACAGCAGTAATAATTGCAGTAGACAGCAGGATTAAAATACTGTAGGCATAGGGATGGATGAACGGGCGTTGCATGGATAAGATAATTCATGAAATAGTCATACATAGGGCAATTGCAGATAAATAATAAGGTATCCAAGTAATAATCAATCATAGGCATGTGTTCCGTATTTAGTCGTACGTGCTCGCAATGAGAAACTTGCACAACATCTTTTGTCCTACCAGCCCGTTTGCAGCGGGGCCTCAAGGGAAACTACTGGTAATTAAGGTGCTCCTTTTAATAAAGCACCGGAGCAAAGCATTAACACTCCGTGAACACATGTGATCCTCACGTCGCAACCATCCCCTCCGGTTATCCCAATTTCTGTCACTTTGGGGCCTCGGGTTCCGGACAGTGACGTGTGTATACAACTTATAGATATGATCCAAAACAATAATTATCATCATGATTCAATAACATGTTCAGATCTGAGATCATGGCACTCGGGCCCTAAGTGACAAGCATTAAGCATAATAAGTTGCAACAATGACAATAAGCACTACCGATGGATACTAGGCACCATGCCCTAACAAATCTCACAACTATTACATGAATGATCTCATCCAATCCCTACCATCCCCTCAGCCTACAGCGGGAATTACTCACACATGGATGGGGGAGTCATGGATGGTCGATGGAGAGGTGGCGGTGATGATGATGGCGATGATCTCCTCCAATTCCCCGTCCCGGCAGGGTGCCAGAACGGAGTTTCTGATCCCCGAAATAGGGTTTTCGATGGCGGCGGAGCTCTGGAAGTTTTCTGGAAAAAGCGTCGATCCCCCGAAGTTTTTAGGTCAGAGGCTTTAAGTAGTCCAAAGGGGAGCGTCGGGGGCCACACAGGGTGGCCACACCACCCCTGGGCGCGGCAAGGGCCCACCCGCCCCTGGGTGCGTGTGGTGCCCCTGTGCACCCTCCTCGCTTCGTCTTCTGGCTCCGTGGGTCTTCTGGAAAAATAGAATTTCTGGAATTTTTCTGGAATTTTCCTAAAACTTTGACTTTCTGCACAAAAACAAGACACCAAGGCAATTCTGCTGAAAACAGCGTTAGTCCGTGTTAGTTGCATTCAAATCACACAAATTAGAGGAAAAACAATAGCAAAAGTGTTCGGAAAAGTAGATACGTTTTGGACGTATCAACTCCCCCCAAGCTTAGCTTATTGCTTGTCCTCAAGCAATTCAGTTAACAACTGAGTGCGATAAAAGAAACTTTTACGAACACATTTGCTTCATATGATGTATACATACCGACTATATGATCAAACTTAGGCAATTCATAATAGGAACCATGCAAATAATGACACCTAGTAGTTATGCAAATCATGAAAAGATACCAAAGTACTAAGAATGAATAACATAGCATACATCTATCCACAAGAATTGCAATGTTCGTAAAAAGATATGACAAAGTGGTATCTCGCTTGCCTTTGTTTGAAGGGCAAAACATAAATGCCAAGGCACCTCTGAAGTTCAAGTGAAGACTAGATATAAAGATATCAAAGATAAGAGTATCATAGTTATACCTCAATTAATCGTATCCTGGGACAAGCACATTACACTAAGAACGACAGTTATGCTCTCGAAGAAGTGCTCAAAGAAAGGATGGTGACTCAACATAAAAATAAAAGATTGGCCCTTCGCAGAGGGAAGCAGGGATTAACACGTGCTAGAGCTTTTTATTTTAAAAACAGAGGTAAAAATGTTTTGAGAGGTGTTTGTTAATTGTCAACGAATGGTAGCGGGTGAGAACAGTATTCTACCTGTCAAACGGACTTTTAAGAGCGGCTCCCATGAAGGACGTTATTTCTACCAGCAAGGCAGATCATCCCTCTTTCTCTTTGGTTTACACACATGCAGGTATTTCACTGTTTGTCATTGCTTACTGATGAATCAGGGCAAAAGTGTGAAGAGAATTAAGCGGTTAAAGTTGTAATTAATTGGGACTGGGCACCCCGTTGCCAGCTCTTTTTGCAAAATTATTGGATAAGCGGATGTATATGCCGCTAGTCCAGGTGTAAAAGTCCATTTGACAAATAGAATAAAGAATAACCACACTAATTCCTCATGAGCTAGTAAACATTGACACAAAAAGGGAAATATTTTGAAAGTTTTAAAGGTAGCACATGCAAATTTACTTGGAATGGCTGAAATACCATGCATAGGAATTTTTGGTGGACTCTTTGGGATAACTTGGTTTAAAGGATTTGGATGCACGAGCAGCATTCCCGCTCAGTACAAGTGAAGGCTAGCAATAGACTGGGAAGCGACAACCACGAGAGCGATAACGGTCATAATCATGCTTGCGACAAAATAAAATTAACGGAGGCATAAAGATGATACTAAAACTCTGAGGCAAAATAGATCATCAAGGCTTAATTGACTTTTATTTTCAGTCATAACATGTGTGAGTATGTGCCAAGTCGAATCAAGTGAATTATTCAGAGGAGGATACCATCCTGCCATACCGTTTTACGAATAGAACAATGCATGTAAATATCTATATGACATGTTATTCCTATTAGCAATTTGGTACTGACATAAGAAGACATGAACTACTAAGTAATCATTAAATAACATAACCACTACCATGATAGCTAAGCATGTTCACATGAGTAGGTATATTTACAAAAATGAAAAACAAATAGAGTTCATACCAGCCTTTTACCACAT
This sequence comes from Poa pratensis, assembly GCA_947311845.1. NCBI lineage: Eukaryota > Viridiplantae > Streptophyta > Magnoliopsida > Poales > Poaceae > Poa > Poa pratensis. The sequence goes on along the minus strand of CAMZMU010000045.1, from coordinate 27,374,210 downwards.
CCGAATTGTCGTAGATCGTCATTATTGCTTTTCACTTGTGTGGCTTGAATGATGTGAAATGATAACCAAGCCCAAGTGGAACCACGAAATTTTTGAACTCCTGAAACAACTATACAAAACGCAGAAGAACAACAAATATTTTTGGGTTTTCGAATTAAAGCAAGCATAGAAAGAAACAAGCAAACAAAGCAAAATCTTTTTGGATTTTTGAATAACAAACCGAAATGAAAAATAAAGTAAACTAGCACTACAAATTCAAAAGCAAGAGAAATAAAGGAAATATTTTTGGTCTTTTGGTGTTTTGCGAAAATGAAATGGATACAAGAAACAAAAGAAAAGAAACAAACTAAAACATGGATATACAAAGTACCGACATGATATGAATATGATAAAATGAGTGAACTTGTCGGCATACCTCCCCCCAAGCTTAGGCTTTTGGCCTAAGTGGGAGACAATCATCCACATGGCCCAGAACTCCATCCAGGTGGATCATACCTAGCGTGATCATAATCAGGATCCTGTGAAGAAGAAGGGCCTGCAGCTCCATAATCAGGATACTGGTATGAAGAGCTCGTAGTGTCGAAGGGCTGAATGAAGTCCTCCTCAGGACCTCTTCCCTCACTATCCGCATGAAGGCCATGCTCCTCCATATATGCATCAAGGTCTCCCTCCGAGAATGACCATCCTTGCCTGACATCAAGGTTAAACAAAAGAGGCGCAGGCAAACAGACTATGCGTTCATAGATTTTAGTTCTCCACCTAGTCTTCTTAACAAAAACCAATTCATAGGATAGATTATCAATGGTGGACCAGCGAGAAACAAATTGGTGGCTAATCATAGAGTTAAGATCAAGTCTTTCAATGGGAAGCTGAATATCAAAATGATGTGGTCCTACACCATGCATGGCTAATAAACGAGAAGCAATGAGACCACCACAAACCCCTCCTTTTTCACGGTTAGTGGAGAGACGAAATGCAATCATAGCTCCCAAGTTATAAGTTCTATCACATCTTAAGGCAGCAGAAAGAAATGCCAAATCATAAACAGATAATTTACTTGCATTCTTCCTAGCTAGAACACATTTGCTAATGTAGTAGGCAAAATATCGAATAGATGGGAGTTGGATGTTTCGAATTTTACCATCCTCGGCTGTAAAATCTCTCCCTTGGCAAATCTCTGAGTAGAGGTCTTGTAAATACTTTGGTTGACCTCTAATCCTCTCATGAGACCCCAATGTGGTACCTTAATAGCTGCACAAAAATCATGAAGAGACAAATCTACAGCTTTATTGTAGATATTATAATGAACCATGGGAGTAGGCAAATTCCAACTAAACTAAAACTTTGAACCACCGACATAGTCAGCTTTACATATTGATGTGGTTCATCAGCAACAAAGTATTCCAACCCTGCATTAGAGATTAGAGTGTTGAAATCTTGCAAGATCTCTGCAGCATTCATAAACTCATGGCATGGATAAATAGAGGGAAACACAGAGTCTTCACGGTTGACTCCCATGACCTCTGATACTTCCAATTCTTCATAATTAAGTTGGTTTCCATCCATCTTCCTTTTCTGAAATTTTAAACAAACCTCATAAAAAATGATTTTAGAGTGATTAATTCAAGGGAAACACTAGGGAGACTTGCTAGAGGACTAAACATGCATCAAAACTAAACAAGAACAAGCATGCAAGCTCTAATAACATGTCACCTACAGTACCAAAATGCCAAAGATATAAGCAACTAAACAAAATTCTATTTGGATAATCGGAGGAGTCACATACCGGAGAGCAATTGATCCAAATTTCAGCAGCAAAGATGGGCTGAGCAAGTAGATCGAAAAATCTCGAGCAAGAGCAGCAAGAACACGAGTTTGAGCAATGGTGGTGTGTTTGGTCGGGAGAGAGAAAGGAGTGGGAGAGAGATGAGAGAGTGGAGGGCCAGGTGGACCCCACACCAGGGCAGGGCGCGGCCTGCCCTCCACCGCGCCGTGGGGCGTGTGGTGGCCTGGTGGGTCCCCCTGGTCATCCTCTGGTACTCCCACGTTCCTTTTAAAAACTAGGACTTGTAGAATTTTTTCAGAATTTTTTGAAAACTTTTATTTCTGACATTTTCTGGGTGCTTTAAACAATGAAAACTAGACAAAATGAATTTATGTAAAGACCAAGCATTACTTAACTTTGCAAATTACAGTAGCAAAACAGTAGGTAAAAACAAAGGTGAGAAAGAAAAATGTTGTTTAGCAATTTTATGCATGTAAAACATATTTGTTAACAAGGTTGATCAAGTCTTGCCACCAAATACATTTTATATGACATAAAAGAATTAAACCACATTGAACAATTATGTTACCTTAAATGGTATAGCTATAGATCCAATCATAAGATATTGAAGTTCTTCATGAGGTTCATATATAGGGCAATCAATACTTCCCACTTTGATACTTTTAATATTGGTAATTGTATTAACTCCAAATATTTGTCCAGCTTCTTGGGAAAATAAACAGTATGCTCTTTGTCATTAACATGGAAAGTTACTTTTCCTTTGTTGCAATCAATAACAGCCCCTGCAGTGTTAAGAAAAGGTCTTCCAAGAATAATAGACATATTATCATCTTCAGGCATTTCAAGCACAACAAAATCAGTTAATATCAAGCAATTATTAGCCACTTGAACAGGAACATCTTCACATATACCAACAGGAACAGCAGTAGATTTATCAGCCATTTGCAAAGATATATCAGTTGGTATCAATTTTTCCAAGTAAAGTCTCTTGTAAAGAGAAAAAGGCATAACACTCACCCCTGCACCTAAATCACATAAGGCAGTTCTAACATAGTTATTTTTGATTGAGCAAGGAATAGTTGGTATACCTGGATCTCCAAGCTTCTTTGGAACCTTACCATTGAAAGAATAATTAGCAAGCATGGTAGAAATCTCTTCATTAGGAATCTTTCTCTTGTTAGAGACAATATCTTTCATGTACTTTGAATAGGGAGGTAACTTAATAGCATCAGTCAAAGGAATTTGCAAAAACAAAGGTTTCATCCATTCACAAAATTTGTTATAATGTTCTTCTTCCTTAGATTTGAGTTTCTTAGTAGGAAAAGGCATTTGTTTTTGCACCCAAGGTTCTCTTTCATTACCATGTTTCTTAGCAAGAAAATCTTCTTTAGTGTACTTTTTGTTTTTAGAATGCTTTTCAGGTTCCTCTTCACTTTCCTCTTTATCAGAAGCATCATTCTTATCTTTATCATTAGCATGTTCATTACCACTCTCAGTTTCAGCATCAGAGATAGATATACTATTTGGATTATTAACATGCTCATTGTCTTTAATAGGTTCAGGAGATTCCTCAACATGTTTATGTTTCTTCTTCTTCTTTTTCTTAGAAGGAGTAGTAGTTTCATTAACTAGTTGAGAATCTTGCTCAATTCTTTTAGGATGTCCCTCAGGATATAAAGGATCCTGAGTGGAAGCACCACCTCTAGTTGCTATACCAAAAGCATGTTTATCATTTTCTCTAGAAGCATTACCTAGCAAATCTTTTTGCACTTTAGTCAATTGCTCAATTTGAGTTTGAACCATACGAAAATGTTTAATGAGTATTTTAACATCATTAGAAGTTCTTTCCAAAACATCATGCAAATGATTAATGACATGAGAATTCTTTATGAAGCTATTTTCTATTCTCCAATTGAAATTGTTTTGCTTAACAATGAAATTATCAAACTCATCTAAGCATTGATCAGGAGGTTTAGAATAAGGGATATCTCTATCATCAAAGCGTTGGAGAGAGTGTACCTCAACTGTAGATGAGTGAGGAATTGGCTTACACAATTCTTCTATAGGTGGAAGATTTTTCACATCTTCAGATTTAATACCTTTCTCCTTAAGAGATTTCTTGGCTTCTCTCATTTCTTCATCATTCAATTCAATTACTCCTCTTTTCCTCGGCGTAGGTACCGGAGTTGGTTCAGGCAGGGTCCAATCATCATGATTTTGGCTTATCTTAGCCAATAATTCCTCGGCTTCATCTGGAGTTCTTTTCCTGAAAACACAACCAGCACAACTATCCAGGTATGTCCTAGATTCAACAGTTAGTCCATTATAAAATATATCAAGAAGTTCATTTTTAGCTAGTTGATGTCCAGGCCGAGCTCTAAGTAAAGAACAAAACCTTGCCCAAGATTCAGGCATTTTCTCTCCCTCATTTTGCTTAAAGTTAAAGATTTTCTGTAAAGCAGCATGTTGAGCACTAGCAGGAAAATATTTCTGAAAGAAAGCATTGACTAAACCCATCGGGCTCTCAATAGATCCAGGAGATAAATCATTAAACCAAGTTTTAGCTTCATCTTTCAATGAGAAAGGGAAAATTTTAGTAACAAAGTAACTGCGTTTCTTAATATCATCAGAAAACAAACTACTCAGAGTAGAGAGAGTGTTCATATGTTCTACAGCACTTTCATTTTCAGTTCCTCGAAAAGGTTCTTTCTCAGCAATAGTTATAAAAGACAAGTCCACAGAGAAATCATAATCTTTATCTTTTATATTTATGGGAGATGTAGCGAATTTAGCATCAGGAGAAAGTTTATAGTTGACAGCACGTCTTTGAAGAAGATTTTTAATAGCATTAACATCTTTAGAGGTATCACAATTCATGCATTCATCAATAAAGTCATCATCAAGTTCAACATAAGTTTCCTCAAGATCATCACTAGTAGTTTCTCTCGTTTCAGGTGAATAAGCAGGTGTAACAGGAGTTTCATTAGGTGTTTCAGTATTTTCAAGTTGTTTAGATTTAGCAATTGTAGCATCTAGAAAAGGACCTAGTGAACCTCTTTCATCAAGCACAGTAGAAGCATCATCAAATTCATCAGAAACATTCTCAGATTCAGCAGAAGTAGCAGCACGTGAAGCATGTGCATGTGGTGGTGTGACAAGTTGACTTATAACAGACGGTGAATCAAGAGCAGCAGAAGTGTTCAGAGTTGTACCTCTCCTTGTAGTGGATGGCAATATGCGAACCTTATCATCACGAGGTTTACCCATGATGAATGAATTGCAGCGAGCAGTATGACTCCCTGGTGAGCTTATAAATAGAGCTATGCTCCCCGGCAACGGCGCCAGAAAATAGTCTTGATGACCCACAAGTATAGGGGATCGCAACAGTCTTCGAGGGAAGTAAAACCCAAATTTATTGATTCGACACAAGGGGAGCCAAAGAATATTTATAAGCCTTGACAGATGATTTGTCAGTTCAGCTGCACCTGGAAGTAGACTTGCTCGACACAGTTTATCAGTAGCAACAGTTTTATGACAGTAGCAGTAGTGAAATAATAGCAGCAGTAAAATAAAGACAGCAGTAATAATTGCAGTAGACAGCAGGATTAAAATACTGTAGGCATAGGGATGGATGAACGGGCGTTGCATGGATAAGATAATTCATGAAATAGTCATACATAGGGCAATTGCAGATAAATAATAAGGTATCCAAGTAATAATCAATCATAGGCATGTGTTCCGTATTTAGTCGTACGTGCTCGCAATGAGAAACTTGCACAACATCTTTTGTCCTACCAGCCCGTTTGCAGCGGGGCCTCAAGGGAAACTACTGGTAATTAAGGTGCTCCTTTTAATAAAGCACCGGAGCAAAGCATTAACACTCCGTGAACACATGTGATCCTCACGTCGCAACCATCCCCTCCGGTTATCCCAATTTCTGTCACTTTGGGGCCTCGGGTTCCGGACAGTGACGTGTGTATACAACTTATAGATATGATCCAAAACAATAATTATCATCATGATTCAATAACATGTTCAGATCTGAGATCATGGCACTCGGGCCCTAAGTGACAAGCATTAAGCATAATAAGTTGCAACAATGACAATAAGCACTACCGATGGATACTAGGCACCATGCCCTAACAAATCTCACAACTATTACATGAATGATCTCATCCAATCCCTACCATCCCCTCAGCCTACAGCGGGGAATTACTCACACATGGATGGGGGAGTCATGGATGGTCGATGGAGAGGTGGCGGTGATGATGATGGCGATGATCTCCTCCAATTCCCCGTCCCGGCAGGGTGCCAGAACGGAGTTTCTGATCCCCGAAATAGGGTTTTCGATGGCGGCGGAGCTCTGGAAGTTTCTGGAAAAAGCGTCGATCCCCCGAAGTTTTTAGGTCAGAGGCTTTAAGTAGTCCAAAGGGGAGCGTCGGGGGCCACACAGGGTGGCCACACCACCCCTGGGCGCGGCAAGGGCCCACCCGCCCTGGGTGCGTGTGGTGCCCCTGTGCACCCTCCTCGCTTCGTCTTCTGGCTCCGTGGGTCTTCTGGAAAAATAGAATTTCTGGAATTTTTCTGGAATTTTCCTAAAACTTTGACTTTCTGCACAAAAACAAGACACCAAGGCAATTCTGCTGAAAACAGCGTTAGTCCGTGTTAGTTGCATTCAAATCACACAAATTAGAGGAAAAACAATAGCAAAAGTGTTCGGAAAAGTAGATACGTTTTGGACGTATCAGCGCCGCGCCGATACGCCACAGATGGAGACCTTCGAGGAAGGGAAGAGGGCAAGGCGCCATCCTCCAATGAGAAAAACTCGACGAAACCTAACCTACTGCCTAAACTACTACTAAACAACGGTGGCCGGCACCCTAAACCACCTCCACGCCGGCCAGCGCAAGCGCCGGCGGCGGGAGCGGCCAGATCTGGGCGGATTTGGAGGTTGACTTTCAAGGGGAGAGAGAGGAGAGGAGAGGAGGAAGAAGAGCCCCCCCCGCATTAAGCATATACTCTTCAAAAACCCCACATGGTAGCTGCCTAGTTACGACTAGTAAAGAACGAGACCGTGGCAGGTGGGCTCCATTTCCTAGAATAACAGCCCTCGATCGACCGTCGGTTCAAAAACCTGATTAGCTTGCATCTTAGTTCTACCTTGGGTCCCCTTCAAGACGGAAAAAAAAAGGATCGATCCAAGGCAAGGTTTCACTAAACGAAAAGCTAATCAGCAGAAGCTATCATGCAGTCAAAACTCATAACTTTAAGGTCAAACCAGTTAAGAGCATTTTCAACCGGAGACCCCAAATCCAATACCCAAACTGTCCGGGGGCACGCCCGGACGTGTCCGCGGATGGTGACCGGACAGCCTTATATTTTGTGTTCTACAATCATAAACCTTATATTTCTTCATCAAATACACGCAGTAATGCAGGTAGGTTTTTTTGCATTGAGCAAGCTCTATCTAGTCCACAAAGATAAACCATACATATCAACTATAATTATCATTAAAATAAGTATAACTCTCAATGCATCTCGTTCTCAATGACATGTTTCTTGATCTTCTTCATCTTCGTCCGAGTTGCATAAGTCTTGGTTTTGTAATCATCGACCAGTTCGGCGAGATGCAACAACTCATCTTCTCTTCTTCTATCATCTTGCGCTCTTCTTCAATCTTCTTTATATTCTGCTCCAACTTCCGGTTTGTATTTTGAACTTCCTCGAACTTTTCTTCGATATTCTTCTTTTCCTCAATTGTGGAGTTCGAATCCTCCAATATGAGCATCTTGCCTCGGAGGGAGTCGGTCAACTCGGATATCACACCCCAGACATTGCAATTACATGCTTTTAAATCCTATGATTCCACAAAATGCCACTAAAATCAACTCCCATTGCACAATTTTGGAGCTAAACTTAAATGTGAGCAAAACCTAGGACATACCAAGGTGGAGTCAGAGGAGGTGCCCCCATACAGACGGAAGGATCTTGCCGAGTCCTCGTTGGTGTCCCAGAAAACCATGGCGGGCGCTTGATGAGCTTGGGTGCGGGCGAACTTACAGATCTGACGAAATGCAGCCAATTCCGGCCGCCACGGAGATCTTCTACAAACAAAATCTGGTCAGGGAAGGTTCGCGCGAGAGTGCGGACGACGGCGGGGGTGGGGGCGACCGACAATGAGGGGCGGCGGCGGTGGAGCTGGACGAACGGAGGCGGAGCTGGAGAAGGAGACAACGAAGTGTGGAAATCGGTCGAGGGTTTGGTCCGATTTAGGGTCAAATTTGGTGGGTCCGTGTTGCCAGGTCTGACGTGGCCGACGCGTCCGGGAGGTCCCAAATCTTCTCCACATATGGGTTGGATTTGGGATTTGCCGGACAGACCGTACGTTTAGGCTAAATTTGGGGGAGGCGATTGGCTGCTGGTTTTAGACCCATGTCCGGGCTATCCGTGTTCGGGTTTAGGGTCTCCGGTTAGAGATGGTCTTCAGCATCTCTAGCAGAGCCCTTAAAACGGCGAAACCCTCAAAACTCCGGCGAGTTTACGGGCCGAGGCAGTTTTTCTGCCAGTTCAGAGCCCGTAAACGCCGCTCGGCCCGTAAACAGGATAAGGGGGCCGTGAATGCGCGCCCCAAGCCTTTATTTATGCCGGCCGACGAGGGTTATCCAGTTCGCAACCCTCATCCTCACGCCACCGCCGACGAGAAATCCGCCCCCCGCACCGCCGCCTCCGATGTGCGATTCAGCCGCCGCCGAGCCACGATGGCCCCGAAGAGAAAGATCTCGCCGCCGCTGCCGGGCGACGACCGATTCGGCGGCGATTACTCCGATGCACGGCGGGCGGAGCTTGTCCGCTCGGACGGCGCGCGGAAGCGCAGCGCGCGGCGGTATTTGAAGGACAACGAGCCTGTGCCGCCGTCGCTCCTCGTTCGCAAGGTCGAGGAATTCGACCGTCTCCGGTGGGAGCGCGAGCTCGTGCGCCGAGCTCGTCTCCGCAACGGCGGCGAGGGCCGCTCCTCCGCGCTGCCGCCAGCGCTTCCTCCGCCGGAGGAGTACGACGCCGAGGCCTTCGGCTTCTCCCTCGCGCCGGAGGATTTCGTCGCCGACGACGACCTCGAGCGCACCACGGCGGTGGTGAAGCTCCTCTCCGAGCGGGAGGCGGAGAAGCGTGCGGTGCAGATCAGCCGCAACGAGGAGATCAACGGCATCTTCCTCCACCAGGGGCTCGAGCAGGACCGCCTCGCCGCGGTGAAGAAGGCGGAGTGGGAGCGCGAGGCGGCGATGGTCGTCAACCTCGTCTCCGACGAGGAGTGAAGCTCCTCCACCGCCGCTGCGTCGCCGCCGCGCCCGAGCCTCCCGTGAGCCAAATTTTGGAATAGGGCTAGGGCGGCGACGAAATCCAGTAGTAGTACTTTTGTTTTAGTTTAGATTAAATGTAAATTATGGACGAATTCATCTGTACGAGATGAATCGATGAAGAACACTTTCATTCCCGCCAAAATTTGTCGATTTGTAGTTCCGATTTAAGATTTCTGCTATGTTGCGACGCGTTTTCGCTCAAAAAAGCGAGTTCCGCGAACCATAAAACGCGTTTGAGGTTTCGCGTTTTAAGGGTACTGCTAGAGATGCTCTAAGCTAGCTACGTACTGCATTCTAAGATAGTACCAGCTAGACGAACAGCTCGAGCAAGACGGGAATGCGGAGGCGACAAGAAAGATTCAACATGATGTATCACGTATTCACGTCCCCACTGCATTCTGCAAGCAAAATCAACCAGCTAGGATGAGCACTTAAGGGTCCGATCTTGACATGGCAGCACCGGGATGAAAGAGTTCCGCCCAATGCGCTTGGGCCTTGGGCCTGCGAACTCAGTGCCCAGCGGCCAGCGCATGCCGTACAATCGAGTACCTCTCGGCCACCGCGTTGGCGCCGCCGATCAGGGGCTCGTAGTCGTTGGCCGTCTCATCCTCTAGCATGCACATGCACCAGCACCAGCCGGTGTGGTACTTGTCGCCTGCAGCAAGGTCGCTCTCCTTCAGTCCTTCTCCATGGCTGATGATGCGTGTGCCGGTGTGCGGCCGCCCATCTCAGATTGCCTCACTTGATCCACTCAGCACGCCACCGGGTTCGCCAGATGCAAGGTTGTCGCTTGTCCAAATCCTACTCCATGCCTCTAGAAAAGCAGGGGGTCGGTGGGGATTTTAACTTGCTTCGTTATCCGTTCGAGAAAAGCAGGGGGCGATTCGACAACCGTTGGCCTCTTTTGTTCAACGCAGTCATTGACAGTTTGGACTTAAGAGAAATTTCAATGGTTGGGAGACAGTTCAATTGGGCCAATTCTCTCCCTGAACCCACATACGAGAAGTTAGACCGTGTACTGATGCACACCGATTGGGAATCCAAATTCCCATTGGTATCGGTACGGGCTCTAGAACGTATTGAGGGTTTGTCGGATCACGCTCCGATTCTTTTGACCACTGGCATGGCTAGACCGCCATGTAAACAGCGGTTCAAGTTTGAACTTGGATGGTTACATCGTGAGGGATTCCATGAGATGGTCAAAACAATTTGGGAACAACCAGTTAGTGGCAGTTCACCTATCCAGCGATGGAACAATAAGATCCGGGCTTTACGCACACATCTTGTTGGGTGGGCACGTCATACTACTGGTTTACTTAAAAAAGAAAAGATACGACTATCCTCGATAATTGATGCTTTAGAGGCATTAGCAGAAGTTCAGCTATTATCTACACAATAAATTGAGCTTAAGAGCCAATCTAATGCGGAGTTAGCAAAACTTTTGCGTGAGGAAGAGTTAAAATGGTATCAACGTTCCAAAGCACAATTCATTCTTGAAGGGGATTCGAACACTCGCTACTTCCATAGTATTGTCAATGGCAGACACAGGAAAAAGCGGATTTACTCCCTTGAATAAGAGGAGGGAACGATTGATGGCCAGGAACAACTTAAGTCGTATATTACTAATTTTTATAAAGGCCTTTTCGGAGCTCCAGAGGAAGGAAACTTCACTTTGGATGAGTCGAGAACGGCCGATATACCCCAGGTTTCTGTTGAGGAAAATAGTCTACTCACCAATCCCTATTCGGAGGACGAAGTGAGAAAGGCGGTTTTCCAAATGGAACACAATAAAGCCCCTGGACCTGATGGTTTCCCAGCTGAGTTCTAACAGAATTTTTGGGACGTAATCAAGTCTGATCTGCTTCAACTGTTCGCTTGTCTCCATGTGGGATAGGTGGAGTTGTTTCGTCTCAACTTTGGTGAAATTATTCTACTACCTAAGGTTAACGAGGCTGTAAGGATCCAACAATTCAGACCTATATGCCTCCTTAATGTTAGTTTTAAAATATTCACCAAACTTGCCACGATTCGGCTGAACTGTGTGGCGGATCATGTGGTTCGCCCGTCTCAGATGGCTTTCATGCAAGGACGCAACATCTTAGATGGGTAGCAATCCTACATGAAACAGTCCACAAACTGTATAGGAAAAAGCTTAATGGGGTAATTTTGAAAATTGATTTTGAAAAAGCTTATGATAAAGTTAAATGGTCTTTCCTTCAGCAGACTCTCAGAATGAAAGGATTTTCTGATGAGTGACGTGCGCTTATTCATAGCTTTGTTTCGGGAGGAAGTGTAGCCATCAATGTCAATAATGACACTGGTAAATACTTCTAAACCAAAAATGGTCTTAGACAAGGTGACCCGTTATCGCCAATGCTATTTAACATAGTGGCTGATATGTTGGCTATCTTGATCGAACGCGCAAAGTCCAAGGGTCAAATTGAAGGAGTGATTCCACATCTAGTTGATGGTGGCTCATCGATTCTTCAATATGCCGACGACACAATTCTTTTTATGGAACATGACATCGAAAAAGCTCGAAACCTCAAGTTAATCTTATCAGCATTCGAGCAACTATCGGGTCTTAAAATTAATTTCCATAAAAGTGAATTGTTTTGTTTTGGCGAGGCCCAAGAAAACGCCTCCTTGTATGCCGAGCTTTTTGGATGTGCGCAAGGTCAATTTCCAATCAACTATTTGGGTATTCCGATCCATTATCGGAGACTCACAAATGCTGAATGGAAAGTGGTGGAGGAAAGACTTCAAATCCGGTTAAATAGCTGGAAGGGCAAACTACTATCCCTGGGGGGAGACTGGTTCTCATTAATTCAGTGCTAACCAATATGGTACTGTACATGATTTCCTTCTTCCAACTTTCCAAACGAGTCTTAAAACGATTGGATTATTTCCGATCAAGATTCTTTTGGCAAGGGGATAGCGAAAAGAAAAAGTATCGACTTACCAAATGAGTGTGGTTTGCCGCCCAAAAGACCAAGGTGGGCTCGGAATTCACGACCTCGAGGTCAAGAATAGAGCATTGCTTGGCAAATGGCTGTTCAGGCTTCTTTCAGAAGATGGACTGTGGCAAACCCTTCTAAGGAGAAAGTATGTGGGTGATAAAGCGGTATCTCAGGTTCTTTGGAAACCTGGTGATTCCCACTTCTGGGCTGGCCTCATGGCCACGAAGAAATTCTTTTTCCCACATGGATCTTTCTCAATCAGGAATGGAGGGGAAATTCGGTTCTGGGAGGACAAATGGCTTGGCCAAACCACTCTCCGGGAACAGTATCCGGCTTTGTACAATATCGTGCGATACAAAGGCGACACGCTCGCTAAGGTGCTGGGTACTTCTCCACCAGATTTATCGTTCAGAAGAACTCTATTAGGGCCTAGACAAGCATCTTGGAATGCCTTGCTTCTAAGGCTGGACTCTGTCCAATTGTCGGACGGACCTGATAGATTTCGATGGAATCTAACTAAGAATGGTTTATTCTTGATTGATTCTATGTACAGAGCTTTAATCCAACCTGTAGTCCAAGTCGATACTAATAAGAAAATTTGAAAGATGAAGATTCCGCTAAAAACGAAGGTGTTTGCGTGGTATCTTCGTCGAGGTGTAATTCTTACAAAAGATAACCTTGTCAAACGCAATTGGCATGGGAGCAAAAAGTGTGTCTTCTGCAGTCATGACGAGACCATTAAACACTTATTCTTCCAATGCGAGTTCGCGAGGTCTATATGGTCAGCTATCCAGATAGGTTCTACCTTATATCCTCCACGCAGCGTTGCAAATATTTTTGGCAACTGGCTGAATGAGGTTGATTCTAGGTTCAAACTACTTATTAGGGTGGGAGTGATTGCCGTTATTTGGTCGCTATGGCTATGCAGAATGACAAGGTTTTTAACGATAAAAATTCTTCTGTTATGCAGGTTATTTACCGATGCACAGCTACGCTCCGCTCCTGGTCGGCCCTGCAGCGTGTGGAGCACCGAGAGCTGTTTTTGGAGGTATCGTCGCGATTGGAGGCTGCGGCGAGGGAGTTATTCTCCCAGCATGGATGGCCACATAATCTACGGATCGATCCTCCACCGTCATAGGCGTCTCTACAATTTCTCATTATGATATGTAATTCGCCTTTCTTTTATTTCGTTCGCTACGGAATTTCGGAACTTGTTGGGGCTGTGTGCATCCTAGTTATGCAGAGGCCGGGTGTAATACTTGAAACTCTTGAATAATAAAATCCCTTTATCAAAAAAAAAATGCCTCTAGAAAAAAATCCTACTCCTCGCTGCACACTACATGCTCGGTGAAATGTCACCATGCAGTACCATACCTGGTTTTCTGTCAAAGTTGCTGCAATCATGGAAACTAGGCAAAGTTTATAGGTCATTCCGTCTTCTCCACATATTATATCCAATGTCTCCAAAATTTCGAATACAGAATTAATATCATCTCGTGCATCAGATTAATTCCACATGCAGAGAGCCAATTATGACTGAACCATCAAATCACTATAAGAATCTCCCTAGTTCATCACTGAATGAACTTTTCTTAGTGTCATCAGCGTTTGGTGTGAAAATATTGTGCTATTTGGATATTCTCCATATTGGTAATGAATGCATCAAATTCGTGCTATTTGTTCCTCTGTATCTTATTATCTATTTTCTCTTACCACTCAACCATGAATATGCGGTTTTATTCTGTATTCATTCAGGCGTAAGAGCCCTCAAAGCTGCTTAAATATTGGGAACTTTAGAGATGTGGTGTGTCAAAAGGAAGTGAAAAGAAACGATCTTACATTAAGGTAAGAGTACGCTTAATGAATAACACAATATTTATACTGTACTACTCGATGATATATTGATTTGCCTTGTTTAAAAACCTGATATTTTCATGATGGAGTACACATGTGAGCTCTCCTGATACGTGTATACATCATTTTGGTACGGTGATACTTCTTTTTATAAATAAAAAACTATACGAGCATCCATCACTCCAAGTGTTTCACGTTTAACATGCAGGAGGGACAGAGCAGTGTGCTAATTCCTTAGTTTTTGAAAGATCCAGGAACTGCTAGCTTTCAGTCTTCTAAGTAGTCAGTCATGATTTTGGTTTCTGAACTGTTGAAAAAAAAACTTTATTACCTAAATAGAAGTCTCTGGTTCATCAAATAGTTTCTGAGGACTCCAACTATAAAATTATCATTTTTCTCTACCAGATTAATTTTTCAGTTTGCTCCTTTTTATTCCATAGAAACACACAGGTATTTATATAGAATTAAGATTATGTATTCGAAAGGATAACGTTAAGCATTTAAAATTATCTGGAATGATGACCCTTTTGTTCGAACAAGTGGATGTGTATGTTACTGAGAGTGTCACACACACAGATCCGTGGCAACGCGTGGGCACTTAGCTAGTGATGTCTAAATGAGGCATACATGTCCTGAAATGGTGCAGAATTGTTGTACAAACTATACTTTTTGCTGTCAATTTTCTTCACTGCTGTGTATTTCGGGCATTTCGGGGCTACCCTAACCCGAATTGTCGGGTAGCTAATTTTCTGACTAAAATGCGGATGTCAGTTTTGTAAACCCAAAATATTTGAAACCCGAATTACCCGACTCATTTTTCAGTTAACCGGAACACCCGGCCTGAGCAATGAGCAATGCAAGTAAAAAAACTGAACAGAGGGGCGGGAATAGGGGCATGAGTATGGAAACCCTATGTTCCGTTAGTACCACTTAATTCCTTTCTAAATGCTATAGGAGATTTTATTATTGTACAAGTACGTGATAACGCACATTTTTTATTATCTTTGAGAGAAAACTATTCGATGTTTTATAAAAAGAACCTCAAAGTATGGTACAAGTAAATAGATAACCAAAATTGTCAATCGCACTCTAGGCTGAAGAAATGCAATTGGCAACCAAAATTGATATTGTGTTCTCAAGTTCTTTCTAAGCATCAACTTTTTTTTGCCAAACCACCAAAAGTTTGTCTTATTTGGTAGTAGACAGGGCTGTGATAAGAGCCGTCACGCCATACACACCTCTAACAGCTCTTGTCCTCTTTTAGGCAGCTGCATCAAACGCCTGGCGAAAGGATATTTCTTCCTTTATCATAGGGATGACAATGAACAACAGCAGACTGTGCTACACATCATATTCTTCAACATCCATGATAAAGGAAAAGGTAGAAAAAGTTTAAGTAATTCAAATCGTTCAGTAAACTTAAACATAATTAGTTTGTGCCTAGTTATATTTCAGGTGGAATTTCTAGACGTGGTTGAGTTGGGCAGGTCCACTGCATTATTTCTCTGCGCTCATATTGCCGAGCTGTATTAGTAAAGTAAACCACACCAATCACAGCGCGAAACATGGCATGCTTAACTGAATATGATGTGCTTTACAGTGAACTCTATGGTCGCTTTCCAGGACGCTGGAAGTGATGACCTATTTGGCTTTTCCTAACCTCTCTACTGCACCTAAATCCTATGTGGTTTAGCCAGATAGCTATAGTCAAAAGCTTTTAAGAGAGGCGTCCATCTCAGTATCTCACCAAGTAACGCTCCGCACTCCATCTGTTCAGAAATACATGATCATTTCAGATAGAAATGTGCGGTCCTCAACAATAATTTTAGATTATCAGAATAAATATTCGTTGAATTATAATATTAAATGTCATTATTGTTTCCTAAACATTATAAATTATAGACATGCTATTCGGTACCTTCAGCACGGAGGGTGCATAGTACGTTAATTTACATCCGATATGTTCTTACGTCGTTATATTCAGAATTTATGTTTGGTATACAAATAATTACGTTCATATTGACTGACAACAACAAAATCGACATAGGAAATGCATTTTATGTGTCATAACAGCAAAAAAAACCACAAAACTGGGTATTTTACGTCGCGTAAAAAAAGTTTTACATCATGTCTATATTTTCTTATTTTCTCCTCGACTTTCAATACAAGAGAAAATTACGTGATGTAAAAATCATGTACGGTTGCGAATAAACAGGGTGGGCGCCAAATAGAGCGTCCCAAATTTCTTATATATATATGTATAACATATTTATTAATTCAGGTCAAAGGTATTAAAGTTTGGCTGCATGATTTTTAGGCAAACTTCTTGTTTAGGCAGTTAACCTAGACCATACAACATGGAAAAATACTTTCAAGGAAGACAGTAATGTTATCTAACAAAATAGAGATAATTTGATGCAAACAAAGTATAATAAGATAATTATCATAGGAATCAACACCTTATATCACAAAGTTAAGTACAGTATGAAAAATAACCCTAAACAGGTTTAACTTAAGAGATGTGGTCAAAATTGGTTACAGAAGTTCCATCCCTTTCATAGTGAAGACAGCCAATTCACATTAAATCCGTTCAGTTTATTGCGTCACAGTTAAACTCTTCTTTATCCATCACAATATGACAAGACAACCAAAGATGCTGAGTTCCATAATGGTGGTCTATAGCAACTATACTAGAGCATATTCTCCTAACTTCGCAAACTTCATAACGCAATATAAAATGGACCTTATCAGGTGTAGCAAACCACTCAACAAACCACAGACTCATATCAAGCTGTCACATCTTCCTCTTTTGCTTGTATTTTTGCATATATTTGTTCATTTTCTGACATCCCTTGCGTAGTACTATGTTGCATCGAACTATAAGAACGACACTGACGGTAGCAAATGTCCCCACTGGCCCATTATGTTTACTTATCCCCTACCAGAGTGTCCTTATCATGGAGTGCATGGATGATATACATAAGATTTGATCCCAAGGATGACTTGTAGAATTAGAACTTGCAAAACTCATATAAAAGAAGTGTGATGACAAGCCTAAAAAAAGCGAGATTGATGCCTTGACCTGCCTGATTGACATCTTGAAAGCAATATCCAATATGGGTATGTCATGATCTCTTGTCAACTATGTCTGATCATACCAATGAGACATACCTAAATTTTGGTAAGGTACAAATGACATGGATGAGAACTTCTGTTAGAAATTGCAGAGCAGAAACTCAAGGTGTAATTGAAGATGCGGCTGTCACTTAGTCACACAATATCCTATGTACTGTATATGCATGCTCATCTTAAATAGATAAGATGTAGATTTTCTCACCAAACATATGTATAGAGGATTAATGAAGACGCATAACTACAACATACCCTATAACATGAATCCAATATCTTACTTTGATCTCATTTTCTGCTACACTAATATTTGCTTACATTGTTCCATAACGAGTTCCTAGAACTATATATCTGGACAGTATTGCTCGAAAGACAGTACCACAATCAGCACAAGTGTTATTGACCAACCTTACACATAAATAGCGCAAGTTAGCATTCAGATTTCTTTCTTTACTTTTTTGTTGCTGGAAACTTCAGCTGGAGATTGCCATATTCGAGGTTTGAAAACATTTTGGGAGAGCACTGAACATTCTCGAAAGAAAGTAAATCTAAGCGGCGATCCTCCTGAACTTTGTTAACGTGAACTACAAGAAACTAATTTTTGTATAATGAACAGATTGGAATATATAGCAAGTGCAAAGTTGCACGCACCAAAGAGATGAGGTATCAGTTTCGCTGTTTCGTTAAGCTTTAAGCGTTGCTGCTTCTGCAAGTTGGACATATATAGCTTATGTCTGTATGTATGTACAAACCTGAAGGTATTAAATGTCAATTGCAGATGGTTGGATGGTTTGATAAGCATTAAAAACTATGTAATTCTGTAAAAAAAAGAATACTTGCAATTTCTGATGGTCAATTCCAAGTATGCACCAACGCGTTCATTTCATCTATAAAAAAAATGAAGTTCTGTAACTACTGATGGTCAGCATGAACAATGAACAGGGTCAGATAATATAGTTGAGCTGTGCAAGGAGGAGAGAGCAACTCTTCTGGCATACAGAAGAAACATCAAGACTAACGAATCCAAATCCAATGGAAACCAAGGTTTATTGGTAGCGTTGAAGAGGTTGTTCAAGTCAGTTCACACAATTGCTTGTTTTTCCATCGACTCGCTCGAGGTTCGGCTGAGTTCTTTGAGATGATTGCCCTTCTCAGGAGGACCAATACTCAGGTGCTGTAACCTGTACTGGAAACCCATAAATGGGATAGGTATGTACATGTACTACACAAACATTCGAGTGATAATGTGACAATGAAACTATAGACTGAATTTGTCATGAAGACTGCCTTAGAGGGCTGGCCTGTGAGAGAATTCAAATAAAGCACTGGTCGAGTAGGCGGCAGAATGTGCATTGGTTATTGAGGAGACCCGTCGAACACGTCGAGGCCTCCAGGGCGTGGTTTTGCTGTGGGGTTCTCTTCTCTCCCTAACCTATCGGTTGATGATTTTTATTTGGAGATTACGCTACTTTTCGTAGCACGGTTTGTTAGTTTTTTTTTTTGACAATCGCAAAGTTTGTTATAATTGATATGGTAGCCTGGTGGGTTTAGCAAGAGATTGTGCAGGGCATTAGCGTGGGCTTTGACTTTGCTCCTGGGTCGATTGTACTAGGCAGAGTAATACAAATGGATATATAGGATCCGCCCATCTATCTAAGGCCCATCAATCTAGGAATGCCTTCAGATTAAAACAACTGTGATATCCAAGTTAACATGTAATTGCCCTCATATGCCTTGGTTCCATAGAAAGTTGGAATCCAGTCCAACCTCTTTTAACAGCCCAAATCTTGTAGTATCGAAGTGGTTTCATGTGTTCTTCACGTGTTCTATCCAAATGACTATCACTGCAGTTTTCATGTCCATGGTACCGACGTGTGCCCGATAGGATCATTTGACAGTAATGTATCTTGTGAGCCAAGGTTTCAAATCTTAATTTGATTCATATGTCGAAAAGAAGACAAATTCTGCCGAATCGACCTTGTAGACTATCTCAAAATAAAATCAATCTTTCCTCGACTATGGGCATCGTGCTTGACGCATCAAGCTTTCATGGAGGATACGCCGTCCTGCCATATATGTATTCGCCTAGATGATTGACCACATCATTCAGAATCAGCTAACGACCTACACAGATCTCCACTACCCATGAATCTTCTCGTCACCAACTCAGTCATGCAGTCCACACTGTTGAAAGTATTGTACACATATACGGTATAGGATATGGTGTAGTACAACACCCCTATACCGTATCCTCTGTAATGCCACGGTGGAGGCGGTTTCCACCCCCTATAAACATGCAGCCGACGCCCTCCAACGAGGTCACGTCGTTTCCTCCAAAACCCTAACTTCAATATGGTATCAGAGCTATCCTTTCCGCGACGACCTAGCTGCCAAGAAACCTGCCGCCGCCGCCATAGTGCCGCCGCCGCCACAAGCCAAAAACCAAAAACATCTCGCCGCCGTTGCTCTCGTAGCCACCGCCGCGCCACAAGCCAAAACCAAAAACATCTCGCCGCCGTCGCTCTCGTAGCCACCGCCGCGCCCAAAAACCTACACATCAAAACCCAAAAACCAAAACCTTGCCGCCGCCGCCGTAGATTGCTACCACCGCCGCCGCTCATACACAAAACAAAACCCTACAAACCTCTGCCGCCGCCGCCGTAGATCGCATCTCTACCGCCGCCGCCGCCGCCTAGAAAACTGACACCTAAAACCCTACCGCCATGAGTTCCTCCTCGTCAAGCTCGTCGCTGTCTGCTGCTCTCGGGTTGCCCCCAAGTCAGGCGCTGACTCGGGGCAACTTTCTGCTGTGGAAAGCGCTTGTCCTCCCTGCGTTCCGTGGCGCAAACGTGATGGGGCTGCTTGATGGGACCGACCGTGCACCGGCCAAAACCATCGACGTTGAAGACAGAGAGAAGAAGACGGTCACCGTGCAGAACCCCGAGTACCTCGCCTGGCTCTCACGGGACCAACAAGTCCTGCGGTTCCTGTTGAACTCGCTCTCCCCCGACATCCTTTCACATGTGCTCGGGATGGAGTCCACCGCTGCAGTGTGGGCCACCATAAACTCCATGTTCTCCGCGGCCTCGAGGACAAAGGTTCAGCACCTCCGGTCTGCACTCAACGACACCAAGAAGAAGCCTGACATGACGGCAGATCAGTACATCACCAAGATGAAGGGGTTCGCCTCCAAGCTCGCTGCAGCCGGGAAGCCCCTCGAAGATGATGAGTTCATTGGATATCTAATCCACGGCCTCGGAAGCTCCTACAACTCCCTAGTTGCCGCCGTCAACGGCAACCCCGGTACAACTCTTGATGATTTCTTTGGTCAATTGTCCTCATATGATATGCGCAATGAGATGCTAGATGATCCTGCCGATGTCTCCTTCACATCCTCGGCAAACGTGGCGCACCAAGGCAACAAGGACTTCCGCCCATATCGTGGTGGTGATGATCGTGGTGAGCGCGGTGACTACCGCGACCGCGACCGCGGTGACTATCGTTACCGTGGTGGTCGTGGTGGTCGTGGCCGTGGTGACTACCGCAACTACCGCAGCAGGGATGGAGGTGTACGCCTTGATGGAGGTTGACAGGACTGGCGTCGTGACAACCGCCGTGATGACCGCCGGGATGATCGACGCGATCGTCACCGGGATGATCGTGATGGACGCCGTGGTCGGCCTGATCATACACCGACCCCCTATGTTGATGTTACCTATCAAATTTGCAAGATACATGGTCACCCTGCTGCAGATTGTTGGTGGCGCTATCAGGATGACTCGGATGATGATGGTGATCGTGATACCAAGGCTGCACATGCTGCTGCATATGGTGTTGACACAAATTGGTACTCAGACACGGTGCCGCCGACCACATCACGAGCGAATTGAACAAGCTTTCCACTCGTGAGAAGTACAATGGACATGATCGTGTTCATACGGCTGATGGAAAAGGTATGGTTATAAGTCATATTGGTCATTCTATGTTGCGCACCCCACACACTTCTCTGCATCTAAATAACATCCTTCATGTTCCTAGTGCATCAAAAAATCTTTTGTCTATTCATAAACTCACACTTGATAATGATGTGTTTCTTGAGTTTCACCCTTTCTTCTTTTTGATAAAGGATCTGATATGGATCAACGTGATCCAAAAGGGTTTTAGTCCCAATCTTTCACGGCGAACCAAGAACAGCAACGTTGGATCGATGAAATCAACCCCACGCGATGCGCAAACAACAGATCGAAACGATCAGCAATCATAAATCAGCAATACCTCGATACGGCGACCCATCTTGGGACGAACCTCACGATACTTTTAATCTCAAATTCTTGTCTAGGGATACATGGCGGCCGCCGAACCCATTATATGGGTGACTCAAAACCTAACTCGGTTGGACAGGCCCAAGCCGAACCTAACACAAACTCAAACCGGCTGAACCCAAACATGGTTCGAACCAGCTAAAAATAAAACACACGAAAATAAAATAGCATACTACGTGGAACACCTCAACCTCCACGACATGCCTCTAGCTTGGTGGAGTCCTGAACGTGGGCTTCACCTCATCTTCTGGAGGGACGACAAAACTGAAAGTTCCAATGGTGAGAATAAATGAGAGGTGGTGGTGCAATGGTAGAAATAGATATTCTCCCCTCATCAGGATCAGGCCACAAGAAGAATTCTGTTTAAGGGTCCCTGTCATGGTGGGCTCTACCCTCTAGTGCCAGTCTCTACGGGTCGTCTTCCAAGTCAGCATTCGTCACAATAAAGCCTTCTTCATCTACATGGCACCGTCGTTTAGGGCATCCTTCTTCGTTTGTGGTTCAACAAGTTCTTAGGAAAAATAAGTTATCCCATACTCCAGAAATAAATCCTTACATATGTGATTCTTGCCAACTAGCTAAAAGTTACCAACTGCCATATCCTGTGTCTACTAGTGTTTCCACTGTTCCTTTGGAACAAGTGTTCTCTGATGTATGGGGCCCTGCTCCTGCCTCTGTTGGCAAGCACACTTATTATGTAAGCTTCATCGATGATTTCAGTAAATTTACTTGGATTTACCTTCTCAAGAAACGGTCTGATGTTTATCAAGTTTTCCTTAATTTTCAGCAATTGGTTGAACGCAAATTTGATAGAAAAATCATTACAATGCAAACTGATTGGGGTGGTGAATATGAAAAGTTAAACAGTTTCTTTCAAAAAGTTGGCATCTCTCATCATGTTTCTTGTCCACATGCTCACCAACAGAATGGTTCCGCTGAGTGTAAACATCGTCATATTGTAGAGGTTGGTCTTGCCTTGTTAGCAAATGCATCCATGCCACTTAAATTTTGGGATGAAGCGTTTCTCACTGCCACCTTTCTCATAAACTTGCTTCCTAGCAAAGTTATAGACTCTCAGACTCCCGTTGAACGTCTTCTACACACCACACCCAACTATGACTCTCTTCGTGTGTTTGGTTGTGCTTGTTGGCCTAACCTCCGTCCCTATAATAAACGCAAACTTGCTTTCCGATCAACACGATGTGTTTTCCTAGGATATAGTCCTCGCCATAAGGGAGTCAAGTGCCTTGATATTTCCACAGGACGTGTATATATCTCTCGGGATGTTGTTTTTGATGAACAGTTTTTCCGTTTGCATCCCTCCATCCCAATGCCGGAAAACGTCTCCGAGAGGAAATTCTTCTTCTTCCAAACACATCAAATCATGGGGATGCACACATAGATGATTATATGCCTTTACCTATTATTCCTGTTACTAATCATGGCCAGGGACTGGAGGTTCCGCTGAAAAAAATCAGGCTCAAAATGATGAAGAAATGCCCCCAAACAGACAAGAAACTGTGGTTGAAATACATGCAGAAGAAGACGAAGATGCTTCTGATTCCGATGTTGATTCCGCTGCAACCTCGGATCATGGGCACAGCGATCCCGAGGCTGATCCGCATCAGCCGCCCACGCCCACACCTCGGTCGTCTCGCAGAGCATCTTCTCCGCCTGCCGACAGCGCTGTCTCCGACCACGACAACCTGGGCGGGACCCCCGAGCGGTCCCCGCTCCAGCACGTGCATGATGAACACACGCCGGATGACGTGTCTCCTGCTGGTTCGCCTGACGCCGGCCCCGCTGCATCGACAGGATCTGCTGCACCTGGTGGTGGTGTGGCCTCTTCTGCGTCTGACACGGCACACCCTGCTGGATCTTCTACGGACTCACCTCCTGCAGTCTCTCCTGTAACTGTTCCGAGAACCCGTCTACAAAAAGGTATTAAAAAACCCAAAGATTACAAGGATGGTACTATTCGATATGGTAGACAGTCAAAAATATATGGGAGCGATTCTTCTCGTCGTGCCTTGCTGACATCCACAGGTGAACCAAGCTCTTTATCGGAAGCTCTTGATAACTCCAAGTGGAGGGAGGCAATGGAGGAAGAATATGATGCACTAAAGAAAAACAAGACATGGCATCTTGTTCCACCAAGTACAAACAAAAACATAATTGACTGTAAGTGGGTTTATCGCATCAAGAAAAATGCAGATGGCACCGTTGATAGATATAAAGCGCGGCTAGTAGCAAAAGGGTTCAAGCAAAGGTATGGCATAGACTATGAAGATACTTTCAGTCCAGTTGTAAAGGCTGCAACTATTCGGGTTGTTCTAGCAGTTGCGGTTTCTAGAGGATGGACTTTACGACAGCTAGACGTCAAGAACGCGTTTTTATATGGTGTTCTGGAAGAGGAAGTTTATATGAAACAACCTCCAGGTTTTGAAAATTCAGATACACCACACTATGTTTGCAGACTTGACAAGGCTCTTTATGGACTGAAACAAGCTCCACGAGCATGGTACTCTCGACTTAGTTCAAAGCTGCATGATCTTGGCTTTACAGCTTCAAAGGCTGATACTTCTTTGTTTCTCTATCAAAAGTCAGGTATCACAATATTTGTTCTCATTTATGTTGATGATATTATAGTTGCAAGCTCCTCTCATGCAGCCACAACAATTCTTCTTCAAGATCTGAACAAACATTTTGCTATTAAAGATCTTGGTGATTTACATTTCTTCTTGGGTATTGAAGTTAAGAAAATTCAAGATGGGTTAATTTTGACACAAGAAAAATATGCCTTGGATTTGTTAGAAAAAGTGGGAATGAAAAAGTGCAAGCCGACACCTACACCATTGTCTTCTACAGAACAGTTATCTTTGCATAAAGGCACACCTCTTGGTCCTGAAGACAGTACACAGTTTAGGAGCATTGTTGGAACTCTTCAGTATTTAACACTTACTCGTCCAGACTTGTCTTTTCGGTTAATAAAGTTTGCCAATTCCTCCATGCTCCAACAACATTGCATTGGGCCGCAGCAAAGAGAATACTAAGATATGTTCAGGATACAGTACAAGTTGGTCTCACTTTTACATGTTCATCTCATACTCGGTTGAGTGCTTTTTCAGATGCAGATTGGGCAGGATGTCTTGATGATAGAAGATCCACGGGAGGTTTTGCTATCTTTCTTGGTCCCAATCTGGTTTCCTGGAGCTCTCGAAACAGTCTACAGTTTCTCGCTCAAGCACTGAGGCTGAGTACAAAGCTGTTGCTAATGCCACTGCAGAATTGATATGGGTAGAAGCTCTTCTTCATGAACTTGGTGTCAAGCTAAAAGAAAGACCATGCTTATGGTGTGATAATTTAGGTGCAACCTATTTGTCAGCAAATCCTGTATTTCATGCTCGGACAAAGCATATAGAGATTGATTATCATTTTGTTCGAGAGAGAGTAGCTAGCAAAAACTTAGAGATCAAATTTATTTCTAGTAAAGACCAAGTAGCAGATGGTTTTACTAAGGCTTTGCCTGTTAGAGCATTAGATGAGTTTAAGCGTAATCTAAATCTTTGTAAGAGTTTAGATTAAGGGGGGCTGTTGAAAGTATTGTACACATATACGGTATAGGATATGGTGTAGTACACCACCCCTATACCGTATCCTCTGTAATGCCACGGTGGAGGCGGTTTCCACCCCCTATAAACATGCAGCCGACGCCCTCCAACGAGGTCACGTCCTTTCCTCCAAAACCCTAACTTCAATACACACCAGGACTACTAAAGCGAAGAGATCCACAGCACCAACTGCATGGCACACCTGACATAGTGACCTGACCTGAACATGACTTCAGCAGCCAATGATAGCCCCATAATGCTTCATATCATGTTAATTAGCTAGTTTATACTATGTCTGAAGCGTGCATGCCTTTCTGCTACCTAATGCTTCAGAGACTACAAAATATGGCATGCAAGATCTTCTCCAGGAGTGCACATATACTACTCACACAAGATTGCTGTCTGAATTCATCCTAGCCAACTTGATTTTGCTCCTAGCACATATACTACTCACACAAGATTGCCAGTTGCTGCATGCTTCAAGCCTGCGGTGATGATTATTGATTAGTACCGGGCTTTTCATTATAGGCTTCATATCCATATCTGTGTATGAAAGTTGAGATCCTCGGAAACCTTTAAGGATGGATTGCATGTGCATGCTTTGTGTGATATGATCCAAAGTTCCGTGGGCATATGTACCAAGATCATAAGTAATAGAATAGCACTTGGGCAGAGAAGAGTAACCCCTTTCTGATAAGATTAGCTAGCTTTGAAATATAAACATGTATAGTGCTGTAGATGACCACAAATCCATAATGTTCTTCCCAATATGTAACTGAGAAACCATGATGTATTTTGCGCCGAACAATAAAGACAGGCTGGTCTTTTTCATGCTTCATCGGTCTTGCGAGTAGTGGATTAGGTTTTCCTATATAACCATACATGATACACCCCTTTACACACATCCAAATCCACATCCACCAAGTGTTCATTCTAACCCATCATCCAAATCTTTAGAGGATCTTGCTTTTTGGTAGTACTGATTCTCCAACTAAGGGGAAATGCAAAGTGTTCCATCGAACGGCACTTTCAGTCAGAAATAGCGCATAATTCGCCTGTTCCTCCTAGTGCAGATATCTATCGTTGCCACCAGTCTCGAGAGTTTCGGAAGAGCCTATGTGAAGCCTTTACAAGAGAAAAATGATAGAGATCGGACTGGTGAACTAAAGCAGGCAGGTTCCTCGCAAAAGCAAGAAAATAAACTAAGGCGGGCCGGCATTCCATTGCTTTTATTACAACCTCAGTATTGAAAACTGGTCGTCAACACTGCAATAGGTTCCTAGTTCTTGAGACATTTTCCCTAATGGGCTTTTGGCAAGTGTGATGATTGTGCTAATGATGAGATGACAGCACGAGTTGCACGCCTAGCTAGTTTACTAATATGTGTACAAGTTCTGAAGGAGATTACAACTATGCAATGTGGTGTCTCAAATGTTACTTAGATTATGAGATTCAGCACAAAACCTTAAGCTCATTTGATGTTTGTTACTCCCTCCGTCCATAAAAGGATGTCTCAACCTAGACCAAATTTGCATGTATCTACACACTAAATCATGTCTATATACATGTAAATTTAGACTAGGCTGAGACATCCTTTTGTGGACGGAAGGAGTAGTAAACAAATGCATTGATATGACCAGCAGTCTCCTTTATAGCCAAAGTGACCAATAAATATGTTTCCACTGCAAAGTTATATTCTTGGTCAATGGTCATCACAAGGTACGGTATTTAGGTATTCCTTCGAATCAGTTTTCACCATACATATTAAAAAAACTCTATATATTCTCTGATTCCAGTCAGATTCTAGTCTACTCGGCCATATAATGGAGAATATATTTTCTTCCATAAGCATCAGGTGATTCGAAGGCAACAGTAACTCAAATTTGAGAGAAAGTTTGGCCATCCATAGAAGCTGATAATTGGAGCTTGCTACATCTAGCTAATTAGTATCCGTGGGATGCATATCTAAGGCATTTTTTCAGGCACTTGACCCTGTAAAAACGTTTTTGTTTCAATAGGTTTTGCATTTTTCTTGTATCTATCTGGAGACAAACAGAGTGTGCCATTCAGAAATACACCTTTACAGACAAACAAGTGCTTTATCAATCACCCCATATGAACCATTATCATGATAGGGCTTTCCCAATCATCCCACTACTTTCTACCAACAAATGGTGCGATTAAGATTCTAGCAGATGAATTTAGTCCTTGTCTACATTTACTGTGCAAACTAGCAACTAGCAATATCTTTTTGTTCTGTGACATGTGTGTTGTTTAAAGCTTGTGCATGATCCATCAAATGATTGTGGAATAACAAGGCGCACAAATAAAATAATGTAGAGTTCTGGTGGCCTCTGCCTCTTGTTCTTTCTCAGATCCAAATCTTCCACAGAATATTTGTAGCTGGGGATAAAGTCTGTGATCTTTCCTTCTAAACAAGAGTATCTGTTATGTACCCTCAAAGGAGATTTTAAATAACTCAGAGCGCTGCCATTTTTGAAGTTTCTCTTTTGGCGATTCGTTGATCTGAACTTCTTCTTTCAAGGCACTAATCTAAAGCCATATTTCCTCTCCATTGCAGGTTATTGTTTAACGTACGCACTGCCAACGGTAGTGGTTTGTTCTTTAAAAACCGAACAACTGCGCCCTCTTTACAGCGGTGTGACCGCGGTTAGAGCAAGTGGCGAAAGATATATTTCCCCCAACGGGTGGCAACATATCCTATGGATCGGCCCTCCATCTCCCCAAGCATCCACACTAGCGTAACGGCGACGAATGTTTTCTCCACAGGCGACGACGGCATAATCTACGGATCGGTCTATCACATTTCTATACATCTTGTTAGCCACGTGGTTTTGTGTATTTGTTCCTTTCACTTCTACGATCTTTTTTTTAGGGAACCGGTGAGCTTTATTAAACCAGGTAAACAGAGTTTATACAATATTCGACGAGTAGGTTAGCCACGCAGGGCGGTCCAGCCTCGTCTAACACACCGCACTCACTCTTGCCTAACTGTGCCAAACTATGCGCAACCTTATTACTCGACCGGTTGATCGTCCGAACTTCAATATCAGGTCTTCCTCTTAGAATTGCTTGCGATTCAGCTAGAACACTCCAAAGGGAAGATCGGTTTCTCACCCTACTATGTATAGCAGACACTACATTTGCACAATCAGATTCAAGAATTCCAGGCCCCTGGCATGAATCATGATACCTCCATATGTCGAAGTCCCTCAAAAACTGCAAGGAGTTCCGCCTCTTCCGCACTAGCACATGTTGGTAACGTTTTCCACACAGAAGTGATAGGATTACCTGTGTTATCACGAACTATAAAGCCAATGCCAGCACGGCCTGTGTGTGTTCCCAGCCTGCATCCACGTTGTACTTTAGGTAACCCTCTGGAGGTTTCTTCCAGATTGATTTCTGAACCTCCTCTACTATCACAGGTCGAGCAGGGAGCATCAGTCTCTTGCCTTTCACATCCGCCCCTCTACTAAGACCTTCCAGAGAAGCTACATAGCTTTGCAAAAAAGTCACAGATGCATCGATCGATGCTTTGCCATCACCATGAATAATATTATTTCTATGGTGCCAAGAGCGCCAGAGTAGAAAAATAATCCTCACCCTTGTATCAGTATTGGCATTGCCTAGCAGATTGAACAGCCACTCACTTTCGCAGGCCGCAAATTCTTTCTCCGAGGGAAGCATCCAACATTGCCGCATACCGTCCCGGAGAGCTGTGGCTAGTGTGCACCTTACCACTGCGTGATGTTCATCTTCTACTTCTCGGCCACATATAGAGCATTGCGGACATACGGTAGATATCTTCCGGTGCAAGCTCCCTTTCACAGCAAGTGAATTTGTGGCCAAACGCCAGGCAAACACTTTCAGCTTTGGTGGTACAGGGCATTGCGGACTACTCTGCCCCTTGCTTTGTTGTGTAGATGTTGGGTGAGCTTCTTGGAATTATTGAGTTTGATAAAGCTTCCTTTGTATGCATAAAAGTCTAAAGCCATATTACATAACTCAGTCTTTAAGGACTAAACGTTAAGAGTTATTCAATTGGAGCTGTTTTATGATGATGTCAAGCTAGCTAGGTTTGGAATGCAGGTAGATGCTTGGTACATCCTTATAATTTGATATTTCACGAAGGAAAACTGGGGGCATTTCACACGGTGACACTAGGAAGACCCTTAATTACCTCTCTAGTTTACCACATGGTTCGATATGGTTTTCGTATTATAGGACCATTTTCTATCAAAAAACTTTTTTTAACCGAAAATCATCCTGGCTTCTGCATCGAAGAGAAATTTATCTCATTTATTTAATCGAAAACCGACAGGAATCTTTACACCAATCATACTCAAAACCGGCAAACAAAGTGACAATGCACCATCCACTAGCACAACGATAGAGAAATCAAACAACACCTTATGCACCGGCCACAGCCATCACCGGCTTAAATTCACAGATAGCGCCTCATGCGCATACTCTAGAAGAAGCCTCCACCATTTCGGGAACCCATTTCCAGGCACCTAACCCTAGTTTGCCCTCTTATTTGCTACGGTTTATTGAAATAACCGTCCAAACACACCCTCTTGACATATACTCTACATCTACTTTTTGACAAATCTAAGACACTTATTTTTGGACGAAGTGAGTACATGTGATGTTTGTTCCCATCTGTTAAAAACTTGTGTCTGCCATTATGGATTACTAGATGATACCCCGCGCGTTGCAGCGGGACCTTTCGGAAACAAATTACTGGTCATACAAAATGTTGAAATTGAGTACGTATAACATAACCTAAATGATTATAGAAATATTGCAAAACTATGTATATCGCGTGGTCAAAATCATGTTTTAGCTATGTACAAATAAGACTTTACCAAAAAAGTAAAACAGCCGGCACCGATTTAGAGCAACATTTTAATTCATCTATAAGGCGACCCTGCATTTGAGTTTAGTGCATTAGTTGTGGGTTTCGCTGATTTTTTTTGTTAATTTCAGAGAAACCATGCCCTTCAGCAGAAACAAACATGATACATGATATGTCCCAGAAAATCTGGCTCAACACATGTTTATCCCAAAGTATAGTAACTTGATTTCACTAAGATGGAGTCTACGCCGACTGGACATATGAGCACACTTGTAACTGATTGGTATATATGTGGACTGCATGCTTAATTTGTGCTAAACATATAGAGAATAGTACTGATTTCAATAGCTGGAGGCCAAAATATAATGGTCGACCAAAAGAGATGTTGATATTTAGGAGCTTACAACACTTAAGACCGAACAGTTAGAAAATGTATGAATAATGCTAAAAAACTAGACACAAATATTGTGGTGTTACTTGATTGGCTTTTTTAACAGAAAAGAAGAATTCAAATGATGTAGCTCACCCAAATTCCATTGAGTTCACGTGAGAACCATCCAAGCACATCTTTCCTATCAGACTTGACAGCCCTTGACTACCAGACCAAAATCAGTAGCAGTAGCGTCACCTTCTGCGGCAGTTAGCTCACCTATTATTTTCAGTTAACCTGACGTACATTACTGCATGTTCGAACTGAGAAACACGAACTCCAAACGAATAGACATGCTATAGTCGCATAGACTTATAGTTTACCATGGTGTGCTGCCTAGATACATTAGCATGAAGACTGAAGCAAAATCAGTCCACTTGTGCATCCCCCTTCCAGGGAGATTGCTAAGAAATTATAATCCTTAATCATGCATGTAATGGAGGAGTTCGCATGAGGAAATGCATTTTGCAGCCACAGAGACAGTAAACACATCTGGAAGCGAAAGAACAGTCGCTACCTCACCTTCTTGAGTTTGTTTTTGGTACCAATATTAGTCCCCACATTGTACTGATGCTTGTAATAAATAAGTGATTTTTTTTTGCGCTGACAATAAGTGAAATATTGAACCGCCGGGCAGAGGATGATCTCAATCCGGTACAGCCGCCTGCCTACAGGGTAATGAATTTCTGTAGTACTTCAACGCCATATTGTTCGGAAAGATGACGGTACCAAATACAATTAACACCAGAGCTCGACAGCAGCAACTTAACCTTGGTACAAATGCTGAGATGTAAACATTACAGAGGAGAGTTTAGTCAACGCCGGAGTATATTAACAGGCAAATACCACATGCGAAGTATTTGCTTAGGAAAATGAAATACATTGGGAACGGATATGCCTTCGAGTTGGAAGCTTGACTGCTCGGGTGCCCATGCATTAGACTGTCCAGCTACACTGCAAAAACTGAGAGAAAATTTACCCAAAGGGCATGGATAAAAGCCGTAAGTGATCTATCAATACTGCAAGCCAGAATGCCATGGTCAATTGAAACCAGAGATGCCAGTTCCGTGGTTAATCCTGACGATGGAGCATGGTCAATTGAAACCAGAATGCCATGGGCTGGATTGAGAGCATCAGGCAGGGAGTCCGCGCAGCAGGCAACGGTGGTAGGAGGCATCAGTTGTAGGAGGCGAAGAGAATGGGACAGAGGTAGGGGCAGCGATGAATGGAATGGTTCATAGGAAAAGAGAACCGGGTAGATAAATAGACGATTGCTTGGGAGGGGAATCGACGGGAGAGACACAGGAAGAGCAAGATGAAACGGCGGGGGTAGAGGCCAGAGGAAAGGTGAAGAGACCCGCCGGTGTTAATCTTCAAAAAAAAAATTGGTGGTGATCTGGCAGAGAGTCAACCGTATTTGCTGATGAGGTGGCATAGCTGCATGCTTAGAGAGGTGATCTGGCAGAGAGTCAACCGCATTTGCTGATTTGGCAGACTTGATGAGGTGGCATAGCTGCATGCTTAGAGAAATGAGTTAGTGGGGATGATCTATTTAGTTATATAGGATTTCATGTCTTGGAGCATGGTATTGGAGGATGCAAATGGGGAATCCTTGTGTTAAGGGTCCATATTAGAAATGGTATTCATGTACAAGTTGGTTCCTTTCGAGAAAAGTACAAGTTTATAATTACCGAGATAATCCCCATTTCGAAAAAAAAGGAAAGTAATCATGTTTTCCAAACAACAATGATTATCAAGATTTTGAGTACTACACTCAAGATCCACATGAATATGAATGCGGTACGTGCAAACCACACTGATTTAAATATCTCACGTCCACACACTTAATAATATATTATTATTCTCAGCATAACGTAAAGCCGTACATATGACAGTACGTGAAAACATAACGTATAGATCTCTCGACCGATCTCCAAACGGAAACTAAACAACGCGACGAGTAAACCACCCATGCATGCATCTCGTCTCAACCATAGTAATTAACGGACCACTTGCTTGTGCTTCATCTTGCCCAAATTGCACCTTGGAAACTTCACATGACCCTAGGCTTGGCCTTGCACACCAGTGGCTTCTCCATCTCCAGCGACATGTTGAGGCGCTCCGACAGGTCGACGCTGCAGCAGTCGGCTGGCGCCCACTCGAAGCGGTGCAGCAGCTGGGCGAGCCAGAGGTGGACGGTGGCGAGCGCCAGCGCCCTCCCTGGGCAGATGCGGCGGCCCGCCCCAAACGGCGCGAGGCGTAGGTCGCTGCCGAGGACGCTCACGTCCTCCTCCGCGAACCTCTCCGGCCTGAACGCGTCCGGCTCCGGCCAGACCTCTGGGTCGTGCGCGATGGCATACATGTTCACCATGGCTGTGGTGCCAGCCGGCACGAGGTGGCCGCCGACGCTCGCGTCGTGCACGGCGAGGCGCGCCCACGACAGCAGAGGGCCCGGAGGGTGCATGCGGAGAGTCTCCTTGACGACGCACTGGAGGTAAGGCAGGCTGCCACGTCGGCGTCCGACACGGCGCGGCCGGCTCCGACCACGGCGTCGATCTCGGCCTGCGCCTTCGCCTGGATGTCCGGGTGCAGCACCATTCTCGCCATGATCCACTCCAGCAGGATCGCGACCGTGTCAGTCCCACGAAAGATCATCTCCTGTACAATATAATCAAAACGTGTGCAAATGTATGTTTATAGTACAATGTATTAAAGTGCACTACTAATCCAGCAACAAATTAATAGTACAAGGCAAAGTCTGGATGGCAGTTTCTTACCCAAAGAAGAGCGACCATGTCAGACTCTGCGAGCCTGTCCTCCCCTTCCAGTCCAAGCAAGACGTCGACGAAGTCTCCGGCGGCCAGCTCCTGGCCTCCCCCATTGTCTCGGCCCATCCTCTTCTGCTTGTGCTCTTCTATGATGTTCCTGACGTACACGTCCACTCTACGCACCAGGCTCCTGCACCTCTTCCTCACGCCATGCAGGTCGAGCCACTTGAGCAACGGCAGGTGGTCTCCCCAGTTGAACATTCCGAGCAGCTCGTATCCTTCCTTCACCATCGCCTCGAGCTCGACGCCCTCCTGGCTCGCGGCGTCATAGCGCCTGCCGAAGACGGTGGCCATGACGTGCTCCAGGAGGCCGCGTGGAGCACGCGCCTCATCGTGACGGCATCTCCGCCACGGGCGGCCAGTTGGTGGAGCATGCCCTCGCCAATGGCGAGGCGGCACGGGGCGGAGGCGGAGACGCGGCGGGCGCTGAAGAGGTAGGTGGCGCTGATGCGGCGGAGCGCGCGCCAGTAGTCGCCGGATGGCGCGAAGCCCATCGCCCGGTGGAAGAGGAGGCCGCGCGCGGCGTCCTTGATGGGGCGATCGGCGAAGGCGGCGCTGGTGAGGAGCTCCCGCGCCGTGTCCGGCCTGCTGGCCACCACGAAGCGGGTGAGGCCGACGGAGAATGACACGAGCGCGGCGCCGCCTGGCACGGAGCGCGAGAGGGCGGCGATGGCACGGTGCGCGGCGTGGCCAGCGAGCGCGGTGACCGCGCCGGGGACTCCCGGTGGCGAGGAGGAGCCGCGGCAGCGGGAGAGCGCCCAGGCGGGGCCGCCAGGGCAGAGCCACAGCAGCGAAACGGCGATCAGGAGGACGGCGAGGAGTGGGGAGAGGAAGGTGGCGGACGCAGGGAGGAGCAGCTGGAGGAGGTAGTCCTGGCTGGAGCTGAAGAGCGTGGCGCCGTCCATGGCTGGAGATCACTGGAGGTGTTGATGGCAGGATGGTGTTAGGTTTGTGGGTTTGAGAGTGGGGCGGAAGGGGGGTTTAAATAGGGTTTGAGGCTGAGACCGAGCGTGTGTTTGCCAGGTTCGCGAATCGCCATGATCAAAGCCATCAAAGGTTTGTGTAAACGGCCGAGTGAAAAACTCCTCAAATTGCGCTTAATCACCGCCGTAAGCGCCATTGTGATTGCTGGCCATGCTTTCAATTCGATGCGTTTTGATCTTTGTAATAAGTACCCCATGAGCCACGATCACGGTGGCATGGATGCATGCATACATTGATTGATCGGAAGCATGAAACGGCTGGAGTTATTAACGATTTGGTCACGGATTACCGCCGAGATTGAATCATCCAGCACCAGCAATGAAACCTGCATGCAATGCCAGACGTGCGGAGTACGCTGCTCTTCTTTTGTTTCTTATTTCAGTACAAAAGCAAAGGTACTGTTTTCCTGACGAACGTGCGTGCATATATGTAGTACGATTGGCAATTGAATTGTTTCCATCCTTCAATTGGCTTCAATGAAGCTAGAGGTACCCGCTCGCTTAGCTTGTGCTAGCTCCTGCTGCTGCCACTCCATGCACAACAGTGGTGGGCTAGCTGGTGGCTATGATTTGATAGGAGAGGAGGAGAGCGTATCAGGCTTTTGGCCCACATCTCGTCTCTTCCGTCCCACCGGCCGTGCTCGTCCGGCCGGACATCGATACAGGCGCAGGCGGTCCTCGGGCGGCGAGTCCACCCCTGCCAGCGCCGCCAAAAGCAAGCCGGCGGAAGCGGCGGGCACATGCCGGCCGGTGCTGTATCCATCAATGGAGGATTCCCGTCGCGGCGTGCGTGCGTACGAACGAACGAACGATGCAGCTACTCCTACGTGCCTACGGCCGCGTCTAGATTCACTCCAACGTCCAATCACTCTGCGGCTGCACGCCACTTCTCGACTAGACGAAGGAGATGTGACAGCGCCATGGCGTGGAGATTTTATAGTTCGTCCAGGAGTAATGAAAGAGATGGATGCTATTGCTCCGTTCGTTCCGGACCACGGCCGGCATGGTAGGCAGCAGTGTTCACGCTTCGTCAACCAGTACGCTTTTTTTTTGCCACAAAAAATATATATATTCACGACTTCACGTCTCTCAACTATCATTTCCGGCTCATTTGTTGTGGCTTGTTTTTGTCATGGTATCCACTTTGGAGGGGTGCCAACTTTGCAAATGAGAGGCCTGATGACAACATACGTACTCAACTACAAAAAATACCCCAATGCCACAAAGAGTTTTTGCTAACTCAACTGTTATTCACGGCTCATTTAGTTACATGGCGCCATGCAACTCTTTGTTGGTGCATGCTAATCCACTAAGCAAAATAAAGTCCATACCTATTTATTCTGGCTCGGTTTTGGCATTTTCCTACTTGGGTGGGATGCCAACTTTGTAAAAGAAAGTTTTTGGCAACATATGTACGTGCAAAACTACCCAGCTAACTCCCAACTATCTGCGGCTCATTTAATTCATTGCTCATTTTTGTTGATATGCTGTTAAACTTATCAAATTTGTGCATATGTAATTGTCTAGTGTGGCTCCTTCTTCCCATTTTTACACTTGGGCTGGATGCCAACTTTGCAAAAGGACGGTCATGTGGTGTAAGAAATACGAAAAACTTCAAACTAGTAGTGTTTTTCTCTAACCCTCACCTACTTGTTGTCGCACATTTAACTACGTCTCTCAGCACGCCTCATTCTTAGTTCCAAGATATTAAACTAACTGATTTCGTCCATAACTATCTCTTGTGACTCGTATTTGTCATTTTCCCACTTGGGAGAGGATGCCAACTTTGCCGAAATATATGTACCCAAATTGTAGAATGTTGCTAATTCTCAGCTAGTATTCATGTCTAATTTAATTATGTATCTTAACTCTTCGCATTTCTATTGCTAAGCTCTTGCACAAGTCAAATTTGTCCATAAGTATCCGATCGTGCCTTGTTTAACTTTTCACCTTTCTCGCATGGTTAAGGTACAAATTTTGATGATGGAGGTTGGACAATCTATACTTGCAAAAAATATCTGAAAAAAAATATCTGAATTCAATAGTTGCGCTAACTATCTACTATTATTTGTGGCTCACTTATTTATATTTATTAGTGTCGAAATTCACTTTGGCACCCGGGTGCATATGCACCCGTTATTTGAAAATGTCAAAAAAATCTGAAATAAAATTTCACGGATACATCTTCATATTCTATGTGTTCACAAAATCGTTTCATCAAACCGATATATTTTGTGTCTTGTGTAAAAAAGACAAAAAAAGTGTCGTGAAAAGCCTTATTTTAGCACCAAATTTTATCTTTTTTATAGAAGCCACAAAAAATGTCGATTTTTCGTGAAATGACTTTGTGAACACATAACAGGTTAAGATCTATGCGCGAACTTTTTTTTTTTTGATATTTCAAAATATGTGCTAAATGTATTTTAAATAACACCACTCCAAATTAGTGTCCATCATTCCTCTTGTGTAGCTATTAAAATAATCAGATTGGTCGAACGCCAACTCAATGAAAGGGTGGTTTGATAACATTTGTAGCATGCAATAGTACAAATAATACCCAAATGAACAACTATTATGACAATAAATTATTGTCCGGTTAGCAACAATTTAGTATGAGAAATACAAATAAAAACATAAAAATGTACAACTTCCCTCAAGGTTTAGACCAAAAGGAGGGAATTTTAGGATTTTCCTGCGCACAACACGTCTCGACGCCTCCTTCTGGTCGCATGCCATGTGTATACAGGCATGAGGAAGGGAACCTATAAGAGCTGCATCAGATAGTTTCAGTACCAATTTAATCATGTCGATAGTTTAGAGAGAACAACGAGTAGTGTGTGACAGTTTACAAACAAAATTGTTTAAAACTTTAGATATTTTCTAGGATTGACACTAGTTTAGACTGTCGAAGATAAGTGGGGCTGGACCTGTACCACTTCCAACCCACAACATGAAAGACATCCGCAATTAAGAAGGCCCTCTAGAAGCTTCGCTGACCTAACTAGCCATGCTACGGAAGACTTCCCTGAAGAATCCCTCAACCAGACAAATATGAAGGAAAGTTACAAGATCAACATAACGTGCAAGACATCAAAATCTAGCGTGCAACATGGAAACTCATACTACCGACGCATATACATATCTCAAGCTCATTCTAGCAGGAGGACGGACCCAAGAGGAACACATCAGCCATAAAAGCCCTAGCTTTCATTCTCTCCATAGGCATGATCATAGACAATGCCACGAGCTGTTTGAGGATGTGGCCATCTTTTTCTTAAGTAAAGATGCTAAGGGAAACTCCAACGGGGCGACTCATTGAGTCCGTTTGTGTCCGGATGTGTCCACGGCGACGCAAATTAAGGCCCAACAGGGCGATGCAAACGGACCGTTGTGCGTTTTTCTGTCCGCCGCGAACCATCTCGGCCCAAATTTGGGTAAGGTTTGCGTCGGTCCCGGACACGCGTGGACCGCTCTTGTGTCCTTCCCTTATCCGCCCCTGGCTCGCCCAATAGAAGCAAAATCGCCACTTCGGCATTTCCTCTCCCAAAACCGAGCTCTAGTTCATGCCCTAACCGTGGCTGACGTAGCCGCCGCCGACCCCGTTGGAGCTGCGGTCGACAAGCCCGTGGTCCTGGATATCGCAGTTGATCCCCCAAAGATGCCAAAGAAGGAGCTCACTGCGGAGCAGAGGGCCGGAGGAGGAAGGAGAGGGTGCCGGCACAAGCCGCCGCCAAGGCCGCTGCTACCAAGGCCATCGCTGCCAATCAGGGCTAGGTCGACGACAGTGATTCCCTTGTCGCCATGGTCGCGCAAACTGCCCTCCTCATGATAGGAATGGTCCGCCCGCATGGGAGGCCCCCAACCACGGCAGCCAGCTCGAACGCCTCGGTGTCCCGGCCGCCAAGGTCGAAGTGCTCTACGACACCATCACCACCGCCTGCGTACGACTACCTTCCAGGACGTGTGTCGACACGGTTCTCATCGGAAGTCGGGGAATCAACGCCGACCACCTCCGTGGTGCCTCCCCTTGATCTTGACGCCACGCTGATGGCCGACTATTCACCAGAGCCGCGGACGAAGGCCGCACGTGCAGCTGACCCGCTAGTTGTCACCCAAGGCCGCAGCATGTTCGGTGAATTGCCAGGACTGTCGCCGGGGGACGGAAGGTACTACGAGGAGCCGAAAGGGGAAGGGTTCCTTTAGAGCATCTCCACCAGCACCCTCCAAATGGCCCCCCCCAAAGGCCCAATGGGGGTCCAGACACCAAAAAACGCCCCCAGCGGCACCCCCAAGTGCTCGGCCCGAGCCAAATCATGTCCGGCACCCCGAAAGGGCCCCCAAGTTTGGAGGCCCTCTGGAGGGTGCCGGACAATGGGCGGACATGCCCTCCGACAGGGTTGGCCCAATCGTCATAG
The DNA here is from genome assembly GCA_947311845.1 of Poa pratensis. Lineage (NCBI taxonomy): Eukaryota > Viridiplantae > Streptophyta > Magnoliopsida > Poales > Poaceae > Poa > Poa pratensis. Next base: position 27,335,658 of record CAMZMU010000045.1, on the reverse strand, counting down.
AAACAACGCGCCGCGCCCAATTCCCCTTCCTCTACATTGCCGCCCCCGGCGCCAAAATTCTCAATCTTCCCACCATTTCCCAAACCTTGCACCGCCGCCACGACCTCATCGCCTTCCTCCACCATGCCGCCAAAGCCCGTCGGCCTCTCGAAACCCAAGGGTCGCAAGCCGCCGCCGGCGGCAACGCAGTCGAAGAAGGCGATGACGCGGGAGCCGCAGGACCTTCTGGTGCCCAAGGCGCCGATATGCAGTGCCGAGCTGCGCAAGGCCGCTTCCCAACTTGGGCAGATGCGGCGACTGAAGGCGAGGACAAGGCGGTGAATGAGTTCTCGTCAAAAGAAACCGTCGAGATGCTGATCGCCATGAGCCAAACGAGCTCTACCACAGCCGCCCCTTTTTGCGGGTCGCCGTCTTCCCCTGCCTTCTTTGTGGACGGCTACGGCTACCAGACCCAACAGTCGCGGCTCTCCATCTCGCCCGACGAGCCGGCCATCGACCTGAACAAGGCGCCCGTCTTCGCCGAGTCGCCGGCGCTGGGGCGGACGGCATCCAAAAGCGGCGACGCGACGGCTTCCTGTGGCCACCTCTTCGGGCATGAAGGCGCCAACGCGGCCGACCCACTCGGCGAGGTTCATGCTATTTATCTTGTTGTTGTGGTCATTTATTGTGTTGCCCGGCAGATGCAATGGTGTGTGCACTTATTGCTGGCGGATGCAAATTGTTGTTGTGTTCACTTATTGCTGGTGGTCGGCTGAAATTTTATTCTTCTCATTAATGTGTTTGTGCAATGCGTGTCGCCATTCTGTGCAATGTGTGTCGCCTTTTTGTGGCGTAGGATACTAGCGCCGAAGCGATGGCTCAACTGATCGCCGGTGGTGCCTACGGAGGCGCCGGACATGCCGATCAGTTCGGCCAGGGCGAAGATGAGGAGGCGACCAAGGCGAAGTGGAAGAGGGCGACGATGTTGACACCAGCGAGATCGACAAGAAGGCTGGTTATAGAGGCCGACTTGGAGCGAGAAGGAGGACGTGTTGTTGTGCGAGGCATGGATGGCGGTGAGCCTACACGGCACGACTGGCGCAAACCAAACGAAGGGAGCGTATTGTCTACACATTCATAAGGACTAAACCAAAAGAAGGTCATATCCACCTTTTGATGTGTTTCCCGATCGCAATGCCAAATCGGTTGAAAGCCGTTGGGGCATCATACACAATCTCACCAACAAGTTCCATGGTTGCCATGAGCAAATAGTGATGAGAGAAGAGAGTGGCAAGAACGACGCCGACAAAGTAAGCCGGCCATGTTAAATTGTGTCTTGATTGTAACCGGCCATGTTTGCAAACATATTTGACTTGTGTTTACTTGTGTAGTTGAAAGATGCCCAGTACATGTACGTCAACTTGAAGATGGATGGCAAAAAGGCTTACAAGTTGATGCATTGTTGGGAAGTGGTTCGAGATTGTCCGAAGTGGAGGCATCATCGGCTGAGCAAGGATGGGGCCGAGGGAGATAAAAGAAAGATGTCGGCCTCCAGCGCGGATCGTCCATTGTTGGAGTCGAGACGTGCAAGGCGGCCGCCAAGGCTGGAAAGAAGACCGCATCCTCATGCACCATCCAAGAGTCGGTCGTCCTCTACATCAACAAGGTGTCCGTGGCGACGGCCCAGAAGTTGAAGATACACGCCGCCGTGGAAAAAAGTGGGAGACCTTCTTCGAGATGGAAAAGACCAAGCTCAAGGCCACGGAGAAGAAAGAGGAGCGTCTGCTCATGCCACCAACACGACCGACGTGAGACCCAACCAGAAGGCCTACTTCGTGGGCGAATGGAGGCGCATCCATGCTAAAAAGGCGGTGGCGGCAGAGGAAGTAGAAGAGGAAAATGAAGAGGATGCCGACGTTTGATTGGCATACACCATTGCACCGGGGGCGCCCTTTTGATGGCCAACATTGGAGGCTAGTTCTCCGACGCGGCCGAAACTATTTTGATGGCCGGCATTGGAGCTTTGTTCTCCGGCGGCCGAAACTATGTCATGGCCGGAATTTGATACTTGTTATCCGGCGCGGTTGTCGGTGGGATTACCACCGGGTGGTCTTAGGACCCCGAAAAAAACACAAACCGGCTTCGGGTCCCCGCCAGCCAGCATGGGCACGTCGGCTCCCCGTCTCCGTGTCCCCGCCAGCCAACATGGGCTCGCCAGCTTCCCGTCTCCGGGTCCCCAGCCTACATCAACTTCTGGGTTCCTGCCAGCCAACATGGGCACGTCGGCTCCCTGTCTCAGGGTCCCCGCCAGCCAACATGGGCTCGCCGGCTCCCCGTCTCCGGGTACCCTGCCTACATCGACTTCTGGGTCCCCGCCAGCCAACGTAGGCACGTCGGCTTCCCGACCTCGGGCCTCCTGGCCGGCTGCCCCGAAGTCAACACTCGTCCCATCAGGCACACGCGGCTAAGACAAGCCATACATGTACCCGGACACTGTACATGACGTCACTGAAGGAAGAACACTATTGCTAAATAGGAAACACTATGCGGTACAGTACACCACTATACGCATGTCATCGCGGGCCACCCCTTGTCCCCTGGGTACCAGTTTATAAGGTGCACCAGGGAGCCTCACGTAGGCAGCCAAGCCTCATACTCCCATGGAGCTCACACTCTCATGCTCACATACGAGCCCTCACACCTTAGTTCATCCTCCATTCCAATACAGCTCCAGGAGCAAACATGTAACACCACATATACTCCATCATATACACCACAGATGCAGGATGTAGGGGTTTTACCTCCTCATGAGGGCCCTGAACTTGGGTACGTCTCGCGTTTGCCGTGCTCGTGCCCAATCCCGCCGGAACGCCGTCGCTAGCGCTGTCGCGACCACTCAAATAAGCCACCCCGTGGCATATGCCGTGCGAAATACCACGACAGCGGTCGAACTATATGGTAGCCGAAACTTTTATTAATGCATGCATGAAATTGATGTCATTCGATTCGGCCTAACCACTACTCGTCGTCATTCGATTCGGCCTTGGGTGGCGGTGTTCCAGGCCCTCGTCTGACGGTGCCACATCCGGAGTTCCCTGCTGCCACTCCAGTGCTGGTGCCTGGGGGATGGCCGGTGCTGCATGTGCACCAGCCACACGGGACGACCACGGGGACCAAGGTTCCCACGGTGAGAATGCAGGGTGTGTCGGTGATGGAGTTGCCGGCTCGGCGTCCTGCTGCGCCTCGGCTTCAACGGCCTCCTAATCGGCATCTTGATCGGCTTCTGATCGGGGTCGGCCTCCTTCTCCTGCTCCTGATCGGCCACCACGGCCTCCTTCTCAGGCAACGACATCACGAGCGAGTTGTGGGCGGTGGTGCGTGGAGAGAATGTGAGCGACGTGCGGCCGGCGAGGAGGGTTATATTGATGCGAAGCGGTGCAAACGCCACCCCGAAGCGACGCGGCGGCGGTTGCGCGTCCACACCAACTGCCGTGTTCCCGCGAACCGGCGGATACACCTGTGCCCGCAAGGTGTTCGATCGGCTGATCCAATTCTCGGGCCGTTTGGGGGGCGGGCCTTTGGGGGGCGCCGTTGTGGGCTGCACCCTTCACTTGGGAGGACACATGTCCGGCACCCCCCAATTGGGCCTCAATTGGGGGGATCCCGGACACAAATTTGGAGGCCCCTGGTGGAGATGTTCTTAGGACATGATCATAGACAATGCCGGCGATGATTACGGCTAGGACGATTATGGCTTGGGGGACGATGAAGTTCTGTGGATAGGCCCGAATGTGATCAACATCGAGGGCGAGCCAGTTTTTTTCGATGAGCTCGAGAGCCAAGCCTAGGCACAAAAGAGGAAGATTAGCCAAAGGGGCGCCACATTCACCCAGAATGAGGACGAGCTCTTTTGCGAGTCATGGATCGAGGTTGGCATAGATTAAATCGTCGGGCCGGGCAAAAAGGGAGCATCTATTGGTTGAGGTTCTGTAAACACTACAATGAAAGGAAGATGCTTCTGCCCTGAAATGGTGAGTGACCGGACCGAGTTGTCAATCCAAAAGAGGTGGGTTTATCTCGGCGGAGGTTAGCAATTTTTGTGGTTCCCGTGAACATCTCAATGCCTGGCCAGTTAGCAACATTGGTGTCAAGGAATTGGTATGTCTTCATCCCTCCTCCACATTGCCACATATGCATTGTCCTCCTATGCATTTGAATGTATTGTGCTCCCATAGGTCATGCAAGCATTGAAACCTTCAAGGCTCAACATGGGACGGCCTTCATCTTGACCCATTGCTACAAAGTACTCAAAGATCAACAAAAGTGGAAGGTCCTCTACGCATCACTCAAGAAAAATGGGGGGGGGGGGGGGGGGGGGATGCAATGGCCACCGGAAATGGGGACGGTGACCCATCGGAGAAGGAGAGGGCCAAGGTTGAGGAACAACTCCAATGCCAAGTTGAACTGTGAGGCATCAACAACGGCGTTGCAAGACACATTGAATGGGTTCCTAACCCAAAATGACAAGTCATGTGAGAAGAAGGAGGAGAGGAGGGAGAGAGAGACGTCCAAGCAATTCTTCGAATTGCAAAAGAAAAGGCTCGAGATCGAGGAGTAAAATTCACGAATAAGAGCCAAGGAAGCCGATGCAAGAGCCAAGGAAGCGGAGTACTAGGAGAAAAACATTGAGCTTGCTCTACGCCAAGAGGTGGCCCAAATCATGTACATGTATATCTCCACCGTGACCCCTACAAAGAAGGTGTGCTATCTCAAGAATATATGGACCGGGAGTGATCACATTTCAGTCGTTTTTACAATATTGTATGCCGACATTGAACTGTGGCTGAGAACCATGACCGACTTGGCTGGAACTAGGTGCGATTTCTTTTTGGGTTGGATGTTGCATGCCGGCATGATAATGATATTTTGCTGCATTGTGATGTATTTGATTCATTGCCCGCCATATTTGTTATCTTTGTTTGGTTGAATTTGCTGAATGATAAATAATTATCAAAAACCTGGCTAGGAGGACCAAATGGGTCGCCTCGTTGGGCAGACATGGGCATGTCTGTGTGGCGAACCAAAAGGATAAAAAAAAGGGGCAAATTCGTGTCCGTTTACGTCAGCCGAGTTGCACTAAAGAGAGAGAGGTGGAGGGCGCTTCGAGGAGAGACGAACCTTGGCGACATGTACATCAGTGCAGGGGTTTATGAATTATGATGCAGGTCATGGAATTGAAGTATGAGAAGAAGGCTATGGTACTGCGACGGGCAGCCTATTTACGTACCTCCTCATCTGCCATGGGTATGGGCTGACCCGTCCAATCGTCCGTGCTCATGAACGCTACCGTATGTACGAAATATTCGCTGCAGGGTACCTGGAAGTACAACGAAATGGTACTGTTGTGGACGTCCCATCAAACAAGAGAATCAAAGGCAATACGACTAGCTAGATACTATTGCCAATACATTCCTTTTCCTGCCAATACAAAAGGAGGCTCCGATTTCAGCAAGTTACCTGTTTCCAATTTAGATCTAGCCGATATATCTCCCTCAAACCACGGAACCAGCCTTTAGTTCTGCAGACTGAACAAATCGCAAAACATTTCAGTTAAGATATTTGCAGTATCTTCCTTATACAGATCAAAAGGACCTGCAGTTTCTTCCAACTCCAGGTATTATATATAGAACAAAAAAATTAGGAAACTTGGATGTGCCATGAATAGGCAACATTCAACTTTCTATATAGTCCTTGCTTGAAGCAGCATCGAGGTAAATCCGAAGGCTGACCACTTGGATTCTCATGTACCCAAAGGGGTTTCAAATGAATCCAAACCTCCATACTGGATTACAAAAAACCCTTCAAATTCATATAGGCGCTACTCTACTTCTAAAAGGTCCTTGCTAGAAGTAGAATAGGCAGCAGCTCAGCCCAGGGTTCTCACAAAATATACAAAAGAAGATGATACGTTCAACTATTCGATACCTTTTCATCCAAGATTTTTTGTGCGTTATATACTGAACCTCATCTCAGGATACTCCGGTGTAAGTTTTGTCCTATAACAGAAGAAAAACACATGATTCTGTCCTTACAAAGGGGTCCATTTCCATTACAGGATAGGGATACAACACGGCCCCTCGTCATAGTGTACACATGGCCGGGAGGAAGTGACTAAAAGGTCCTAGAGTATTTCTTGATTTCGTAAAGGATTGTGGGTATGGAAACCAAGTCCTTGTTCGGGGCAGAGCCACCATTGAGCCTCTTGACGCACTCCGTCAGCCTGGTGTAGTACAGAAGCAGCTGAGTGAGAGCCGCTTTCAAGATCTCCATTCCACACAGGAAGTTGCTGAAAGATGTGATGACATCTTTGTGCATTAGCTCTATTGCAGCCTTCCATCGGCTGGCAAAATCCTTCACCAATGGTTCCACGTCGCCAATGTTGGCCTTGTCTGAACTTGAAGCAGCGTCTTCAGCTAATCAAATTCAGGCAGACAAGAGATGTCATTGTAAAGAAAGAAAATAAGAAAGAAAGAAAAAGCACAACGCAACCTGGAACAGAATTCTACTTACAAGTACGCGTTTTGACAAACTTGATCAAATGACTGAAATGCTCCAGAAGCAATTCTTCCTGCAGAAATATTTATGCATCAAATCAGCCTACTCCAAAGAGAACCTAACAATTACAGGTCCAGGAATGTGGTTACAATTTTATACGCACGACACCGACATGTTCAGCACTTCGACAAATCACAAACTGCAGTTCTCTATATGCTTAGCTTGTTAGTAAGATCTGAACTCGTCAGCAATATGAATACCGGTCTGTTGCGAGTGGTGACTGTCAACCTTTGCTCATTGTGGATGCCTATTTCAACTCTAAACCAGGAATTTCACCAATAAAATCAAGGAATGTAGTGAACAGTATTTCACTGGCCACAATGAAATTCCACTCCATCAATAAGACGAGGTGCATACCACATAAATTGCAATGTTGCTCTTGAGAACCTCCTCGAAGTGAAGTTGTGCTTTCCCACCGTCAGTGCCAGCTTCCTGTATTAGGAAGATCAGAATAAATTTGGACAAAGCAAAGCATGCAGTATTTTTGTATAATAAAAAACATTCCCAACAGAAACAGCTGGCAATTGTGATACCAACTCAAAAGTACCAACCTTCAATATGGCAATCGTTAAATCATAGTTGTTTATCAGGAAAACAGTTTGCAACTTTGGTTTAGGGAACATCTTGGCCAACTTAACAAGCAAGTCTTCAATAGCCATCCTTAATCGCTCAAGATTAAGATCAAGCTGCAAATGAACAAACCATTTTTTAAATTTCTACAGACTATAATAACGGTCTTTCTATTGCACGGCACAGTGGTGAACAATTGGGTTGACCTGGATGTGATCAACTGACCTGACCATCCCCATATTCAACATTGAGATGCACAAGAGATGCTGTAAATTCAGCATATCTCCTTGTGACATAGTGGGGGTGTACATCGTCCTCCCAAAGAGTCCTAATATTAGCATTCCGCAAGCTGCTCAGATGCAAGTCAAAGACCATCTTGAAGCGAGGCCAAAGTGACATATTAACCTGTCCATTGTGCAAAACATAAAGATGATTTAAGCAAATTCTGAATGTGGAATAGAAGACAGACTCTCATGAAATTTAGGATGGGCTCTCCCAAAGTAACCCCGATGTAAAGTGATTTAAGTTTAAGGAACAAACAAGGGAGTCAGAACAAACCTTGTCTAGGTAAGAGTCCAAACATGGAATTCGCCGCCTAAACATGATAAGCTGCATACAATATCAAATCCACTTAGATTTCTGTTTTGTAACAATACCAATCCTGCTAGCACGCTTTGCAACATATCAATTTACACAAGGTTACACTACGTCATGGACTACTTGAAAGAATCTTGCAAATAAACGTGGCTAAGTTTGGCAAGTTTCTGGAGAAAGCCAGCCAGAGTAATCTAGGAAAATGCATAAACTGACAATTATCTGCTGATACCTGGACTAGTGAACAGTTAAAATTGGAATAATGTTGGTTTATATATACTGGGATGAGCAGTTGAGCTTCCCTCTATACTATCTCCAAGGCTGTGATAACTTTCATACCAAAAGTTTTAGGTTTTATCCTACAACAGGAATGACTATTTATTCTTCATAAGATAAAGAAAAAATACCTGGTGTTGATGCATTATTCGGATCATAAGCATTATTCCTATTGCATCGTAGCAGTTCAGAAGTACAGCATTGAAATATTCATCGACAACTTGAATTGGTCCTGAATGAAACAATCGAGAATTTCAAATCATATGTATCCGCCATAATTATGACAAATGTGGTAAGCTTAATGCCAACTTCACCTACATAGTGGCACTATAGTATGATGAGGATAGGAAAAGAAACTATGTAGATTATGGTTGTTAGAAATAACCATGAATTATGAACTCCAATAGGTGCATTTGCCCTTTTCCCCCATTTTTTTAATGTGTTTGTGTAATTTTGATACCTTTGTCCTAAGAAAAAAATGGTTGACCAAGTTTATAGAAAAATTATCGAATTCTATAATACCAAACAAATACACTATAAAAATATTTGACGATGAATCTATATTGTTAATTTGATATTATAGATGTTGATACTTTCTCTATAAACTTGGTCAAGCTTACAAAAGTTTGGACAAAAGTTATATGCCTTACATTTTGAGGAGACAGGAGCAGATAAAACATGACATGACAGAAAACAGGAAATGCAAATGCAGGATGGAACAAACCAGCAAAAATATCTTGGAATAAGGATTCTTCACCAAAGAAATCATCAGAGAAAAGGTACCTGCAGTCAGTTGATATATCATCAGGCTGACACTTATCATTCTATATTAAGAAACAAAAGAAACAACAATCTTACTCAGAAGTAGCTGTATCAATCAGAAGTTTCTGTAAGCTTCTGAAAAGAACTTCATATGGATACTTCTGTGACTTGGCTTCAGCTATATGAGGTATCAACGCAGGCTGATCAATATCCTGATATACCATAACGCACAGGACAAACAGAAATTAACCATTACAGTTGTTGCTTGATAGAGCAAATTAAGCATGCAGCAAATATATTTTATTATTTGATTGGCACTTGGCAGATCCCTTTGCACCAAATACTATAGCATACGTGTACCCCATATTCATGAACAGTTCTTTTATGGCCATAGTCAATGGCTAGTGGCTACTAGCAGAGAAATTAGAGGAAGTTTAATAAACCGGAACTTTGGTTCTATTTTATTTGCAAGACAGAACAGACGTGGCAAGGAATTTGATTAGAACTAGATTTCTCAGTGTATACTGTAGAGAATGGTATATCAGATTTGTTTGGAGGCTTGTCTCGAAATTAGCAACACTTAATTGTATTTTTGTAGTTGAAGCAACTATTATTTTGGTCGTGAACAAATCAATGGGCTGTACTCATGCTGCATGCTAGACTTTATGTGGCTTGCTTTGGTCATAACCCAAATATAGCTCGGCGTTATAGTCTTACAGAAGTTCCTATAAGTTGCCAAGGAGCAAGTGGCTCACACAACCCAATTCAGCTCACATGTAGCTGAGTGATGAATTGCATTACACTATCCAAATGAAGTGTCACTATGTCATGAGTAAATTACCTTTAATACATTTATTCTTTCACCCAGAGCAAACACTGAAGAACGGGCCTTCAGAGGTTCTTTTCCGATAGAGAAAAGGTAGCCTGTACTTCTAGTTTCAACTCCAAGTAAATCGGTGGAGGTTGCTATATCCATCTGCAATTTCTCTAAAGCTTGTATATAAGCACGAAAATGTGCGCTCAGCACCTGAAAATTGGAAGTGACATTAGAAATGTCATCAGAATAAATTATAATTAGTGTAGAATATCCAAGAAAGTAATTAAGGTATTTACATCTATATTTGCTTGTATTGTCCAAATAAGATATGAGATGTGCAGAAATACTAACGATTTTGGTATACAGTCCATATAAAGGCAGAGGAAATGCAATTACACTAAGCAAATTAGAGAAGGGACCAGAATAAAGCAAGAAACTTTTCGTTAAAAAAATAGAATAGAGCAAGGACTGACAGTGGTTAGTTGCAGCACAGATGTGCCTTTGGATCCTCTCATCCTCAAGCCCTCTATGATCGATGCTAGTATGCTACCACTCTACACCCTCTACAACACCCTTTAATTCATGTAAATGTCCACAGCCCACCATGTGCACATGCTTAATGTGAACATATCATGCTTACCCTCGTCATTAAAACGTCACAAGAAATTAACCTCTTCCAAACACATCAAAGAGAGTGGAACTGTGGAAGCATTGCATTAGGTACATAATCGGTTCACTCAATGTACAGTTATTTTAAACGGAGACTGCCAAGTGTCAAGGACAGTTCTTTAAGGAAGGAGTACAATGCAGTGGTAAGCTAGAAGCTCTACACTTGGGTCACAAAATTGTCCAGGGTAATACGTTGAATAGCATGGTAACTATTCTAGACATCTCAAATATATAAAGGTTTGATAAAATAAATAAATACGAATCGAATATAGTATTACCATATCATAATGGAAGCAAATATGCAGCATTTACAGAAAGAAGTCTTCATTAATTGGGAAAGAATAAGTACAATTTTAATGTGGAAATGGAATCCACCAAGACAGAAACAAAGCATTAGTCAAATTCTTCTCAAGACAAAAACTCAAAAAAAAAATCTTCTCAAGACTTAAGGTAATAGCTGCAAATTGCCATTAACTACCCAAAAATGTAAGAGAATAGAACCTTTACTAGGAGATACAATGGGTTAAATGCGTATGATCATCATCTTTCAACCGGATTCTACTCCATGTCTAGATGGTGAAAAGAACTAAAGGATAATGAATGAAAAAGACCTATCAGATCACATTCAGTGTAACACTCACCTTATTCATGGTATCAATGTAAGCCGCACGAACTTCTGCATATATCTCCTTAGCATGTTCCTTAAGGAAAACTATTGTGTATCTACAGTGAAGAGGACAAGGACATAAGAACCAACTTGAGAAATTACACTTGGAAAGAATGAGCAAAAACGCACATCAAAGCCAGCAAACAATATATAGGGCAATATAATCATATGACCATATCTAGTGTTGTAAAATGGGGTTTTAAAGAGAGGGAGAGGGAGGCAAGGTACAATAACTGTTCTTCTCTTATCTGTGTATTTCAATAATTAAACTCACGGACCTCTATAGTAGTCTTTCCCCGCCAACAGGAATACCCCTCAGACTCGATAACCTAGCCTACTAGGACATGAACTCTCGTACTCGGCTAACTAGGACTTGATTCCCTGACCTAACTACAACTCTTGCGACCCTTCAACCCTATTGGAGCTTGCCATAGATGGTCTCACGAAGGCTTAAATAATCCCAGCTATCCAGGTTTTCGACCAAAAAGGGGTCTAAATTTCAAAAAAGGGATAATACCAAACTCGTATTTTTTGACAAAATTACTTGAAGTATCTGGTGATACCGTGATAGTTAATTAAAATATAGCAACTTTCATGTTTGGTAAGCTTGAGCCTCAGTACCGCTCTATGCCAAAAACCATGAATCATGTATGTCCTTTGGCGAGGATTCTAAATTCATAAATCTGGCATAAAGTAATTCATCATCTAACAGACTAAAATTTGAAGCACTGAAGAATTCTACCACTAGGGTTAAAAGTGGAAAGAAATATCGAGGTAAGAGAGTTGGCGTACTTGTATTTAAGGACACTCTGCTGTAGAATCTGAATATTTGTTTTTGGTTTTCTCAAGGCATAGAACTTTTGGATGATAAACTCAAAAATCTGCAAGAAAAATATGAATGGATAAGCAATAGAACTTTGTTGTAGCTTTACAACGTTGAATTGGCTACATACAAATAAAAATTGAGCAAGAAACATAGAGGATGCATTTCTTGTCTGCAGGTAGACTTATTCATAGCTTCCATTAAAACCACCATACTATATTAATGAAAGCTAACAAATATCAGGTCGATTCCTTATTAGGTATGGAAATATCAGCCAGTCCAGCTAGAATACTGATAGTGACTAACAACACCACTCCCCATTAGTAATCGGCACAGTTGCAGCATTTTATATGCCATCAGCCTCATCAAGTACAACATTAGCCTGAATAAAAGAATAATCAACAACATGTAACACTTTTTCATAATAAAACAATTCAGTTCTACCAGATAAACCATGACACCTCAATCTAAGTAATTGTGGAACAACACCCAACAGTCTCAAAACGATTATGCAAGCCAGAGGCATGCCACATTATCCCCGACACCACATTAAGCACATTAAAAGTTTAGAATACATATGGTTTATACCAAATAATCACATATGAAGAGGAAACGCATGCTACGCATACATGAAGATGATCTGCGAACATTCTTATGAGCATATGAGTTTGAAACATTAGAAGTGAAAGCCAGCAAATTGGTTTCAAACCTTCGATACTGCTTTCTGCCGAAGTCTCTCAACCTCAGGCTGAACATCTTTTAGAGCCTTTGATGATTTAACCATGGAGTCGGCTTCAATGAATTTGATTTTGTTGCTTAGAATCTCAACTGTTTTCAAGTATTCATCATTAACCTGTGGAATTGTTGGATAAAGTGTTATGAGTGAACCATCAAAGAATATTTTTTCAAGAAAACATCCATCAAATACTCTCCTAACTTTTCAATGAAATGAAGCGCAATCCTTTTGCGTTTTCTCGAACAAAAAGATCCATCAAATACTGAACTGAACACAGCTACAATTGCAAGAGGAGCAATACTGATAATACTGGTAGAGTAACATAGAGAATCCTTGGGAGATGTAACATAACCAATCAAACAAAATAAACAGATTGAACCACTCAATATAGGGAGTAAAGAAAAACATGTCATCCAAATGGATATATCACCAAAGAAAGGGTAATAGGACATCTTAAGTAGATAATTAACAATAATCTGAGAGAGAAGATATATCATAGCTAAGATAGAACCACAAATAGCAGAAAGCCATGTAGTCGGTTGCTAACAAACAGAATAGTAAGTTCAGAAAAAGGAGTAATCACATGTTTCTGGTTGTAAACGATAGGTACTAAGTTCATAACGGAGTAATCGTATGATAGTGAGGTAAATGGAGATGGTATAGACACAATAATAATGTAAAGTTAGCATGATGATAGAATGTAAGTAATGACCTCTCCATCAACAATTATATCAATCATTCTTGGAGGTACTATTATATCCTCAACAAACTTTGACAGTTTAGACTCTGCAGCCTGCAATATTTTTCAAAAGGTGTATCAGTATAGATATTCAGTGTGAAAAAATAGTGAATAACATACATTACAGCTATGAATATCGTGAATCAGTTCCAACACAAAGTTGTTAACTAATGTTGAAAGGTGCGTTATGGAATAGAAGGTAACGTATGGGACCAAGATAGATAAAACAATACTTCCAAGATCCAACTTAAATAATGACTAATCAGTTAAATGCATCACTATAATGTTGTCTAGTTAAAAGGAAGATGTGGGTATAAAAATTAATTTCAACATCAAACATATGGATAACCAGAAATACAGCAGAGAAATGAACCAAACCTTACGATTTTTCAACTTTAATCCCATGTCCATAGATTTCTCCTGAAGTACCTTTATCTCCGAGCTTATAGAACCAATTTCTGTCTAGCACAGAAATCAAAAGAATTGCAATATGACTTAGTACAATGAAAAGAACTGGTTAACTACCATTATAAGGTACAAAATTTCATGTATTGACAAATCAGGGGGAAAGGGGGGAGGGTGGCACTCAAATATGATCATGGAAGTCAAATTAAACACTAGGACAAAGCATAGATTGAGGTAAATAAAACGTTCAACTTCCATGCACACCTTGCTTTATTATGCTTCACAACAAGAAGAATTAGAAATGCAGTGTGCTCTGGTATTTTCTGGTACTTGACAGTGAGAAGTAGTTTTCTTACAGTAAACGACTAAATGTTCAAAATCAATAAATATAGTTTCTTCTAATAAGTGGCACCAAAAGTAGACAAGTAAAGCAATCCAGATACTCTTTCAGGCATCAAGTACATTAGGGATGTAGTGTCACAACATATGTAAATATGCATTTACCTGGAATCCAGTTAGAACAGTTTCCATTTGTGATAAAATATTATCACAGTCACAAATCTGATCATGTAGCAATACTAGGTTTTCACTTTCTGTAATGTAATCCTACAAAAGAAAAAGGAAGATGGCATTAGGCAAAACATCACAGATACAGGTAATACATATTTAGGCAGTACTAAAAATACGTAAACACATCATAACTCCATGTTTTTTTAGATAATTTCACTATGACTGTGCAAAGATTCAACACAATACTGATGCTGAGAATGGAGTGTCTGAATCATGGTTTTTAGTCGCTAAAAAGTTGCTGTATAGTTGCCGAGTCGTTTTCTCAAAATCAGGGCGACTCGCGACTATTCAGGCGACAAGGGCGACTATACAGCTACTTTTGTCGACTATATACAGTGAGTTGCAGGGCTGGAAACTTGACTTGGCTCGGCGACTCAAAAACCTTGGAATGAATAAACTAACCAGCCATTTGACATAAGAAATTAATCAATCCTTATTTCCAAAGCAAACATTAACATCGTGATAGCGTGCATTTGACTGTATTACTACTAAGCATCACATCCAAATTGTACTTATACAGAAAAACAGCTCTAGACCAGTAGAACATGGCGGCTTGCATGTCTCAGGCGAACAGCCTTATCGTGGACTGGCACAAATAACAATAGCACAAGCAATTACCTGTATAGAATCCAGCTCAACTTGGCGTATGCTGTTCTCCACACCTTTTGTGTAATCACGCATTTTAATGCCGTTAGCTAGGATGTTTGCCACTTCCTGCACCAGCATCCAGAGAAACACATCAGTAATCTCCCAAGGAAGATACAATGAAATGCTAACTTGCTCTAAACTGTCGTGCCGAGCTAAAAGACAATCAAGATATAAGCCATTAACAGCAACTAGTTTCTTGGGAAACAGCTGCTGATTAACGAGTCATAGAGCAAGAAGCATCACCTCGTCGTTCTTGCAGTCCTCGAGCTCCTGCTCCAGCCCCTCCAGCGACTCATTATCACTGCCAAACCAACCAATAAGACGCAGCAGCGCGTAAGTTTCGACGCAGCACATAAAGGAGGCTAAGGGGTCTGGCAAGGGGTAGATCGAGCTCGTGACCGGACCTGGCCACGTCGTCGTCGAGGGGAAGGTCGCCGACGAAGACCCCGAGGTCAAACCTCTGCTTCTGCCCGTCGTGCGCTACAGAGGCTGGGACAGCCTCCATCTCGGCGTAGGGGAAGTCGGAGGTGGGGTATGGGATCGACGGAGCGGGCTCCTGATCCAGATCTGCCACCGGTGACGGTGGGTATTGGGATCGGATCGGACGAGGCGTCGCTCGGACGGGGGTGTCCCCGGGAAATTGAGGTCGGAGAAGAGGAGTTGGAAGGGGAAAAGAGTTGGGCTGGGCTATTTGTTAGTGGATGGGCTTGTAGTTTGGCGGACCGGGCCTGGAGTTATTCGTGTGATTGGTAAAGCCCGGGATCGCATCGGAAGGAGAAAATCACGATTTTTTTCTATACTACTATTAAAAGAGCAAACTTGTGTTGATACATTAAATCTGAGCCCTTCAATATTTGGCCAACGGTCCAGATCGCTCCAATGTTTGACAACTCAACACACCTTTTCAATTAGGTGGAAATTACAAAGATTTTGCCACTGCCCAAAAGAAACGGTTCTTTCTTACGTCGATCGATCCGTTTCGTTTTGTATCGTGTTCCTTTCTATCTACGATTACTTAAATTTGAGTTCAACACGGACACGCTACACACAAACGCACAGGTTTGGCCCTGCTCCCTATGTAAGGCAAGGATCAGAGAGGATAGACACACACAACTCGTGCAGACGACATCTCGCTCAGACAGACCAGAGCTTCGAGGAAACGATCTCGCCGAGACCTTGTGGCCTGCGGGTGACATCTCCCTAACGCAAGAGATGGCTTGGAGCAGACGATCTCGGCGAGAGCCTGTGGCCGGAGAAGACAACCGTTCATGCCGTGGGCACCCTGCCGGGTCGCTGCCCTCACCGGCCTCCCACCGGCATCGATTACAACCGAGCTCAGAGGACGCAGACGACTCCATGCATGGGCATGGTCCAGCTCGTGAGGTCCTCATGCATGTGCGCAGCTCCACCGTCGCCGGCAGTCGTGGCACGGGTGGGCCAAGAGGCGCGCCTGCCGGCTGCCGGTATGGGCCACAAGTTGCGGTTCTTGGAGAGAGGGGTCTGGCATCTCGTCGGCGTCGAGAGGATCTACAACTGCAGCTCCAAGGATTCCGTCTGGCGGCTCGAGCAGGCTCGAGCAGGTTCGCCGGTCTTGCTGTTCCGGCCTCCTCCCGGCCACACTCTCGGCACGGCACCAGAGAGCGCGCCGTGTACTACACTACTAGGAGTACTAGCAGCTAGCTGAATCCCTTCGTGGTGTAGTGCAGCTGGATTTCACGTTCTCTACAGAGCCAGCTCTTGGTCGACCGAGCCAGCAGAGTGACATCAAATTGGAGGTGCTAGCAGAGCCAGCTCTTGGCCTTCTTCCGGATGGACGCCGCGGATAGCACCATGTGCATCCACGCGAGCTTCGCGTCAAAACGGGAACAACAGGGTGCCTAACGCCATGGACACGAGCTCAGCGAGGCGGCCGCGGCGTCGGCGTCAATAGGCGGCCCAGGCGAGAGCCAAGCTGGAGATGGCCACGCTGCAGCAAAGCAACAGGAGCCTCGAGGCAGCCGGGGTGTTGGCATCGGGGGTCGAGGAGTCGGAGAAGAACCGGACGAGGGAGAGTGACGCAATAGGAGATCTTTCCCGGAGCCGGAGGAGGAGCGGCAGCCATGGTGTCGGCGGCAGTGTGACAGCACACCTTTCCTCCCCTCCGTCCCGTGAGTGGCTGAACCGTGGTCGCCCGCATACAGAAATAAACGGGCTTGGCAAAGCGGCACCACGGAAGACCAGCTCCCACTTGCGCCCTGACCACCGCACAATCCACCCAACAGCCCACTTAATTGAAGGACAAGATAATATGGTGGCGCTGGATGCAAGCTCTACTCATGTGGTGGACTTACTTACCGGACATTCTGTGAGCCATAGAGAGTGATGATTGATGTTATAGTAATGTATTTAAATTTTGAATTTACCTTAAAATGTTGTATTGTAGAATTTTAATTCTTCTAAAAGGGATATAAATAATGTTAAGTGTTACACATGAATATCATGAACACAAGTATTTTTTTTCTTTTCAATAATGTACAAAATAGTACTAGGAAAGACAATCGGCCATTCTAGATGAAAATATTGTGCAAATAATTGATTACTTTTTGTCTTTAAGAATTATTTGTGTACATCAATATTTATTAAAACCAGACTAATTTTGTATATGTATTAGTCGACACGTGTATTGCAAGTTTAATATTTCCTACTTGTAAATTGCTCCTTTAATTGTGAAAAGCGTGCATTGCACGTACATGGCAACTATATTTGCAAAGGAAGAAAATCAGATGGAACTGAAAAAACCAACGCCAGCACAAGATTCATATTCAAATCTACCAGCACGAGTGCATGTGATGCAATCCTCAAGCATAATCATATACAGCTTAGCCTGTTGACATGATGTGCATTGCATATATGTACACATGGCATGCACACGAAGGAACACGTACGCAGGTTGGATATATATTACGAAAAAGATTGGCCAGATCAGGGGTACAAATTTGTCTTCAGTTAACTGAAGAATAAACGACTACTGCTGCAAGATTTTGTGTCATCAGTTGTGTACATACAGGCAGCTCCAGCTACCCGGTGGGTGGAGACGCACATGCAGCATCTATCATGCCGACATTCATGAAAAGTCTAGAGACCAAGATAAGAGAGCGAATCACTGCTTGGATCGCAAGTCAGTAGGGGATCTCGATTGATCTCTCCTAATCCTATGTCTAGAAAACAAGAACAAGGCCGGTGATACCTTCACAACTGCAAGCTGACCATTTGGCAGAGCGGATCACCTTCGTTATTACACCATCATTGATCTCCCCCTTCTTCTCCGGTGGTCAATGCATGTGTTGGTTTATTTTAGGTGGCTCTT
Source organism: Poa pratensis (assembly GCA_947311845.1). Taxonomy (NCBI): domain Eukaryota; kingdom Viridiplantae; phylum Streptophyta; class Magnoliopsida; order Poales; family Poaceae; genus Poa; species Poa pratensis. Next base: position 27,317,442 of record CAMZMU010000045.1, on the reverse strand, counting down.
ATTCATTGCATAAGAGTATCTCTACCGGCATCCTCCAAAGGTCTATTGGGATTTGGACGCCAAAAAACGCCACCAGCGGCACCCTCCAAAGGGTCAGCCCGACCAAAATCGTGTCCGGCACCCCCGAAAGGGCCCCCAAGTTTGGAGGCCCTCTCGGGGGGTGCCAGACATGGGCCGGACATGCCCTCCGACAAGGGTAGCCCGCCCGTCATACACACAGTGTCGGCGCGCCCAATTCCCCTTCCTCTACGTTGCCGCCCTCGGCGTCAAAATTCTGGATCTTCCTCCATTTTCAAAACCCTTGCGCCGACGTCGCAACCTCCTCGTCTTCCGCTACCATGCCGCCAAAGCCCGTCGGCCTCTCAAAACCCAAGGGGGTTCGCAAGCCGTCGGTGTCATCGCAGCCGAAGAAGAAGAAGGTGATGAAGCGGGAGCCGTAGGAGCTTTGGTGGCCAAGCCGCCGCTGAGCCAGGCCGAGCTGCGCACAGCCGCTTCCCACCTTTGGCAAATCAGGCGATTGAAGGTGAAGAACAAGGCGGCGAATGAGCCCTCGCCAAAAGATACCGCCGAGATGTTGATCGCCATGAGCCAAAGTAGCTCTAGCCCAGCCAGCGTCGGCGTCTTTTGCGGGTCGCCGTCTGCCCCCGCCTTTTTCGAGGACGCCTACGGCTACTAGACGCAGACGTAGCAGTCGCGACATTCCATCTCCCCTGATGGGACGTCCATCGATCTGAACGAGGCGCCATTGTTCGCCAGCTCGCCAACGCTGCGGCGGACGGCATCCACAAGCGGCTACGCTACTGCTTCCCGCGGCCACCTGTTCGGGCATGAAGGCGGCAACACGAGCGACCCACTCGGCCAGGTGCGTGCTATTTATTTTGCTGATCCGCTCATTTATTGTGTTGCCCGGCGGATTGTTGTTGTGCGCACTTATTGCCGGCGGCCATATGCAAATTGTTGTTGTGTGCACTTATTGCCGGAGGCAGGATACAAATTGTTATTTGTGCACTTATTGCAATCTGTGTCGTCGTTTTGTAGCGTAGGATGCTGGCGCCGATGCGATGGCTGCACTGATCGCCGGTGGTGGCTAAGGAGGCGCCGACGCAGATCAGTTCGGCCAGGGTGACGAAGGGGTGGGCGACCAAGGCGTAGATGAAAGTGCATGTGTTGCCCCATGCGTGGTTTTGGTAATTAATGACAATCCTTATGGACTAATGTTTGCATTGAGATATACTTGTAGATCTTGTCCATAGGTAAAGATTGGAGTTCATGTGTTGGACTCTAGAAGATTACATGATGATCAATGCTCTTTTCAAGGGTTTATATGAAGAATGGTCATGTGAAGAGTTGAGCATATTGCAAGTATGTCTTGAAAGATTCAAGACATCATCTTTGTGAAACGGAGCTTAGCGAGGCTCTCCCATAATGGAGTATGGGGGAGCATTTGAAGAAGCCTTCATCAAGCATGTGCTAGCAAGCACAATCAAGAAAGGTGTTCCAACTTGAGAGAGTCAAGATCATCATCATCTAGCTCAAGTGGAATGCGCAAGGCAAAGGTATGATCTTGATAGGATTTCTATTTTACCGGTCTCATTTTGTTAGTTTGGAGACAGGGTTATAGGATAGACGGCGTACTATCAAGAGGGGCTCTTAAGTGAGTAACTTGATCGCATCTTTGTGGAGAGCTCAAACCTTTGCATAGTTGGCATATCATCTTTCTTGGTTATTATTTGGCTTTTATCCATGTGAGAATTTAGAGCTTGTGTTCATCTCCATACCAAGCTCTAGTTCATCAAAAACGGATTTCATTTTAATATCTTGTGGTGTTTTTGATGTTGGAGGTTTTACCGGTTCGTCTCTTGTAGAGAGGTAAAACTCTCCTTTTGTGTTATCCTCCTCACATGATGGACTATGATGTGTATATGCATGATCTTGTAGTGCTTGTGATTATCTTCGGAGCAAGCCCAAGATCATAGATAATGGAGTCCGGATGGAAAACTTGTTGCGTTCTCGGTGTTGAAAATATTACCGGTCCTCCTCGAGATAAGGTCCACACCTCCCATGTGTGATATCTCCTCTCGGTGTAGGAAAGCTCTTGTCGTTACCTTTCTAACCTCGTTGGTTTCATCTCGTTTGGAGCTTCCTTGCAAAAGTTATCGCACTTCAGGTTTTAGGCTGAAATCCTGCCAGCGGTAGTACCGCCGGAACGGGCGGTAGTACCGCTGGCCCTGGGCTGGGAAGCCTCAGCGGCAGTACCGCTCCCAGTACCGCCGAAATACGTCTTCGGATGCAATGTGCGGTACTGGCAGCGGCACTGCTAGCGGTAGTACCGCCCTGGGATTCCTGCGCAGCCCGAAGCGGCGGTACTGCCACCCGCACTACCGCTCCAGACACGCCTCGGAAGCTTTGTGCGGTACCGACCGCGGTACTACGGGCGGTAGTACCGCTGGCGCGGGATGAGCCTATGATAATCCCCAAGAGCAAGGAATCACTGTAGCACAATTCGATAAGTATTTGAGTGTCGAACCCACGAGGAGCTGAAGGTAAACTATCTATTCTCTAAAGCCCTATAACCCTCTTATATGGCCTTTTATGCAAAGCAATAAATATGAAAGGATCTAACTAATGGAAGCAAGTGACGTGGAATGGATTTATCTAGTAGCAAGTTTCTCAAGCAAGTTTCAGACACAGGTTTCTTAGAGCAAGTTTCTCTCAGCAGTTTTCTCAAGCAAGTTTCTCAAGCAGCAAGTATCAAATATCTCAAGTAGCAAATATCTCAAGGGAGCAAATGTTCTAGCAATTGTTATTTCATTCGCGTGGTTGTCACAATTAGTGAAGCACATGTTTCAGTCTTAGTTGTTTCTTTTAGGTGGGAGCCATAAATAGGTGTAGCCAAATAAACGAGCAATTACACAACTCTTATGATGGATCTCATGGCCAAGTAAATGACTGCACAAGAGTTATTAAGACATGAAAGTCCCACCATAGCCTTAAGTTCTAGGGTCCCCCAAATATCTCCCCCATAAAGTAACTTCAAGTCTCAGACACCGGTTTCTCTCTACTCCGACATGTCCTACTCAATCAATTACGCTACGGTGATCACCTTACATGCATTCCCCAACATATGCGTGCACTCATATATTGTACACAAAGACAATCATAAAAGATAACAACACTTGTATGCAACCAATCAACGAACTATTTCACAAGTGCCATGAACAAATCACTTCTCAAACACAATGAGAGACACAATAGATCAAGGGAATAGTATATTGCACCACACATCATGTTTGCCAAGAGTTTACAGTGGGGAGATGGAGATGATCTTGCTGTAGATGTCGATGATGAACACGCCGGAGGGGGGTGGAGCCCTCCGGAGGTGATTCCGGCGGCGTTTCCCCCTCCGATCTTCTCCGGCGGCAGCCTTCTGTCTCTCTGTTTCGTGGTTTTGTGTTTCTCCGCCGCCTCCTTTCGCGAAACGCCAGGAGACCTTTTTTATACGCGTTTTTAGGTCAAGACGAAGTCGGTGGACGAAAGATCGACGGCCACGGAGCTCCGAGGTGGAAACGAGATAGGCCCACGCGGCCATGTACTTTAGGCCGCGTGGGACCCTCCCATTTCCAGCCTGTTGGGATTCTGGTCTTCAATTTAAGCCCATTGCGTTCGTCTCAAAAATTCTGAACCGTGCTCTTTGACCTTGCCCTTTTTGGAGTCCGAAGCTCCCGGAAAGTCTGAAACACTAAAAAAGACGTTTTCTAGAAAAACAGGGTTAATTCCAAATAAATGGTAAAACTATGAAGTATTCCCAAATCATTATAAAACATTGATATAACCCTTATATGATGCAAATATGATTGGAATATAAGCAATTAAAGTGCGAAGTTCATGTATGCATTTTACATGCATCAGCCTGCGGCTGACCGTTGACCCTGTGGCTGCGCGGAGCACGCTGGCGGTAGTACCGCTCCTTTCAGCGGTAGTACCGCTCTGGCGGTAGTACCGCCCCTTCCAGCGGTAGTACCGCTCGTCGCGAATCTGCAGCCAACGGCTCGTTTTTCTGGGGTGCCTATTTAAGGCCCCTTCTTCCCCTAAGGGGTAGCTTCTTTCAAGCACATTTTTACCTCTTCTCTCTCCTCCATTGTTGACCTTGGAAAGATTGCCCCTCTCCCAATTCCTCCCATGATTCTTGCATATCTTTGAGGGATTTGAGAGAGGAGATCTAGATCTACAATTCCACCAATCCATTCCTCCTCTAAGTGAGGGGGACCTAGTAGATCTTGATCTTGAAGTTCCATTTGTTGTGTTCTTCTTTATTCTTCCTCTCTTCTCCCCCATAAGAATTAGTTGTTTGTGGTGGGATTCGAGAGTGAAGGATTTGAGCCTTGTGCTCTTGCCATTGCTTCGTTGCATCGGTTTGTGCTCTCCACGAGGATTCGTGGAAGTTGAAAGCTTGTGAACTTGTTACTTTTGGGTCTTTGGACCCTAGACGCCCATGTGGTGGTTGAGACCCTTGTGTGGTCACTTGTAGCTGTTCGGGAGCCCCAATCCCGTTGTGGGTTGTGCCCGGATCGTTGTTGAAAGGCTCGGATTTCCGCCTCGAAGGATTCCGATAGTGGAAGGTGAACCAAACCTTTGTGGTGCGGTTCATCGGAGAAGAAGGTGAAACCTTTGTGGTTGTTGAACCATTGTGTTGGTTCACACCTCTCCAACGAGACGTACTCCCCTAAAAAGGAGGAACTCGGGAATACATCCTCGTCTCCGCGTGCCTCGGTTATTTCTATACCCGAGCTCTTTACTTATGCACTTTACAATGTGATAGCCTTCGTGCTTGAAGTATTCTATATTGCTATCACCTTGTTGCTTGTCTTGCTTAGCATAAGTTGTTGGTGCACATAGGTGAGCCTAGTTTATTTAGGTTGTTAGCTTGTTATTTTAAACACATAGTTTTATTACGCAATTATCAAGCCTAAACCGGAAAAGTTTTAGTCGCCTATTCACCCCCCCCCCCTCTAGGCGACATCCTTGTCCTTTCAGAAGAGGAATAGGAGGACGACGTGCAGGATGGCGACAACGGCGAGATGGACAGGAAGGCAGGTTCCAGAGGCCCGACTTGGAGCGACAAGGAGGACGTGTTGTTGTGCGAGTCGTGGATGGCCGTGAGCATGAACGGCATGACCGACGCAAACCAAAAGAGGGATGCGTATTGGCTACGCATACATAAGGACTACACCTAATGAAGGGCCTATCTACCTCATGATTTGTTGCCCGGTCGCAATGTCAAATCGGTTGAAAGCCGGTGGGGCGTCATCTCCAGCTCACTAGCGAGTTCCATGGTTACCATGAACAAATAATGCATAGATATGAGAGTGGCAAGATGTAATACCCCACAGTTTAGAGAGTCGGAAGGATAGAAATATGATTTGTGCATTTGCATAGCATGCATCTGAAAATACGGGAAATTTTGGCGCGTTAAATTAAACGATGCAAAGTGATCGATGTTTCTCTCGACTCGATGAGTTAGGGTTTAGATCATCGTGCTGAGTGCGATAAACTTCGACATGATCTTTATAACTAACTAGAAACTAAGATCATCTGTCGAGGCACTCCAGGATTGGACATGACCTTTCTTAATTCTCGACACCTTCGTACACAATTGGATAAAATGACACGTTATAATTCAAATCAATTGAACATTTCATCATATAACATCATTCTATATCTATTATCATCTCAAAACATCATTCACACATATATCATCACACAAGAATCAATTTCTCATCTCAAATCATCATACACATTTTATCATCTAATCTCACCCCATTCTTTCTACACATGAGCTCCAAATTCGAAACTCAAATATCCAAAATATAATCATGTACATCCATTGTGACATGATATAAATCTTACTAGATCCAAACATTCCAAAATGAAATTGAAAGAATATATTATATTACAACTTTAATCGAATAAGTACATATCTCATCCAAATGAAAAGAAAATTACAAATAAATAAAGGATCCTAAACTAAATCTTGATTTTCTCATCTTGATCTTCTACTAAATCTCACCATCTTCTCAAATTAATTCCTGCAAAACAAACAACAAAGAAAAACAAATGGTTGTGTAAGATTAAAATATTTGCCTTCTCCACAAGGGAGAGGCAATTGATGTTTGGAACTCAACTAATGGATATTAGGAACTTGTCGTAGTATCCAAAATTTGACTTGATGGATCAATATTAAATCAGAGGCAACAATGGATCATACTTGTGGATCAATTTGGATCATTTGAGGCTGCATGGATCAACAAGAAGGCAACCAGAAGGCAACAAGAGACATGATCCATTTTAGAAGATACAAAGGCAGCATGGGACAAAAGGCATCATTGATCCACATTTATCTATCTTAGGCAACATATTTATTTCCCTCTAATCTAGTCAAGTTCATGAAAGAAAGCCCACATAAAAATATTTCTCCAATGGTATTAATTACCAAGGAAGAAAGAGAGCTAATTATAAAGCCCACAAATCTGAAAGTGTAAAGCCCACATGATCACCACCCATAACTTGCAAAGCCACTAATAATTCATAAGCCCACATAGGAGAATCAGCCCACAAGTCCATCTAGTGACAATTACCACTTGTCTTGCTCAAGAATAAATTTCACAAGGGGATAAGACCAATGACTAGACATCCCTATCCACAAGAAAATATCTAGCTCTGCTTGAACCCCAAGTTATGCCTATGCATAAGGGCTTGACAACCAAGCACCTTACTCATCCTTGCAAAACAACAGTCAGCTAGCTGGGTGGCAGCACCACAACAACCAGCCAACACTATATAAACATCACAGCAGCCTTGCTAGCAAGAACCACAAGAACAGCAGTCATATCAAATATTTCTTACATCTGAAAAATTATACCAGCCCCTGTTCTAGCACCAAGAATTCATCTCAGACACACCAAATGTTCCATGTATCAGCAAAGATCATCTACCAACAGTATACAACTGTTTCCACAGCTCAAGAACACAAGAACATCCACTGAAATAATTTGCAGCTAGATAAATACACCCTAGGAACATTGAAGCAGCGAGGAGGAGCAGGCTAGCCACAAGACGCAGGTTATCATCATTTTCCAGAAGACCAAGCTGCTCAACAACAGCAGGTTAATTCTTTGTGTGTGTGTGAGGCAGAGGAGAGGTGCTAGCAAGTTCTGTAAATGACAGACAATGCTAGAAAGAGAGGAGAGGGGTGTAGTATTCAGATCTTATCAGATATTGAGGAAAAAGAAGGTTATGCATAGAAAAGATCTCTCAGTTATGCCTAGAAGTGCTATGCATAGCTCATCACAGAGATTAAAAACCACTAAATAGTATATGTTCTTATTTCAAGAAGTGCCTCAGCCTTTGCATCACAGGCAGGGCCACGAAATCGAGCAAGGCACCTGTTCTTTTCTTTAGTAAAAGGAGGTGATCATCTGAATCAAGTAAACAAAGCCAACCAAGAAGAAATCATTGAAAACAACACTAAACACTTAAATATCAGGAGTGCACACCCTAGAATTAAGATCTGGCAAACAGACCCAATATCCAAATGTTTAAAGAGTTTTCTGCTCTCAGATTTGACAAATAAATCCATCATCGAGCTTAACATCCATTTGGTAATAATCTGTCCTTATCCAAGAATTAAAATGCCTCAGAAATATTTTCTATCATTGGCAGAGCTAAGTAATCAAGCAAGAATCTGTTCTCACTAGTTTAAATAGCCAAATCTGTCCAAGAATATATTTTTAAAATCATTCCAGCAACTCTAGCATCACCAGATCATGCTTAGCATGGATCTGAGCACTGTGCACCCTCAGCGGAGGCAACATAGTAAGCAAATACAAATTTATCAAGTCCATCCATCGCAACTAGCATGGGTTAAATCATTTGCAATTAGCATCAAATCCAGTGAAGCACAGCACGAGCTAGTCTAGCTCATCACATGTCACCTAAAATACAAAGTTACAGTTGGATTATATTATGTTTTGGGTCGGCTAGCTACTGATGGAGCTAGTCGAGCAAGGAATCGAGGGGGCAGAGAGGATAGAGAGAAGGAGAAGAGGGAGACCTTACCTGTCGACCTCGACCGTAGCTCTAGGGACGGCAGAGCAGTGTCTGCGCAACCCTAGAGGGGGCCGGAGGTTGAAGAAGAATAGCACCGCACCAGAGGAGGCGAGCACGCCATGCTCAGCATCTATGGCGAGGGGGAGCAGCACCACCCAGGCGCCCTACGCTCGGAGCTGAGCGCAGGAGCGTGGCGGCGCAGCAAGGCCACGACGAGCACCAACACCCTAGCAAAGCAGTAGGGTTGCGCGTGAGCCAGAGAGGGGAAGAAAACCAGATCGAGCTGGATGGGAAGGTGGACAAGAAGGAGGCGTGTCCTTTGCGACCAACGGCGGCGGCCGAGGCGGCCGGAGCCGACCGTGGAAGCAGAGCGACGGCGGCGGTGATTTGGGGATCGCGAGAGAGAGCACGGGGGCGAGACAGAGCGGGGAGAGAGAGGGACGAGTGAATCACTGACCGGTGGGGTCAGTTGGTCAGCCTCTAAAGAGGGTCAACCGTTGGTTGACTGGTCTTTTGACCCAGGGATAAATTGGTAATTTTACCACTCAAAATTATCCAAACTTAAATGAATTCTAACTCCCAAACAAAAGGAACAAAAATCAGCTAAAAATAGTCAATACACTCTATAAATTATGAGGAATTTTTATATAAGTTTTATTTGAAGTTTTGACAAAACTTTTGTGGATTAAAAATTCAAAGATCCTTAAGTGGATTATTCTTTGGAATAATTCCTTAAAATTATTTTCTCAAGAAAAATAATCTGGGAAAATAAATACTAAGTTCAAAATAATATTTGAACTGTACCAAGACTATCTTGTTACTCATCCTAAATCAAAAATATTCAAAGTTAAATGAATTTTTACACCAAATTCAAATACACAAAAATCAACTAAAAATATGCAACATACTCTACAAAATATGAGGAATTTTTATGTAAGTTCTATTTGAAGTTTTGAAAAACATTTTGTGGATGAAAAATTCAAGGATCCTTAAGTGGAAATGACTTGAAATTCTTTTTCAAAAACTATTTTCTTAAAGGAAAATAATATGGGAAAATAAAGTCTTGAAGTTCAATTATATTGAACTATTTCAATTTAATCACTTTAAATTTATTCCTCATGAAAATTGTTGTCAAATTCTTTAAATAATTAAAACTCTAAAGCACTTGAAAAGTCTTAAGTCCGCAACTTGGGTATTTTGGGGTGGCGATGCATATCATGATTATGCATAATAGCATGCTGCTAGATTTTTCAGTAGACCTTATCAGGATTACCTTGCTATTTTCAGAACTCGGGGTTTTACCGCAAACCCTAGAACCCCGAAGGGTTGAACAGCCATTTCTATCACAGGCAAGTTCATTCTTGCATGGCAATGGAACCACGATATGATGTTGTGGTGGAGGTTCCATTGTACGGGAAAGTATATACCTAGGATTAATTACCAATGTCACAGTGATCCTTGCGCCGTATTGAAGCGTTTACCATGAGATCTGGCATGGGACGGTGAAGTCATTTGTGATCTTTTCCCTTTCGCATGTCAACGGACTGCCAGTTCCGTCAGCTGTAGATCTTGCGAGACTACATGCACATGGGTGGGATCACTTAATTCCCACGGATTCTGGTGTCTATGATGGATTGTAGGGGTTGTCTGGAACAATCTATCTTTATGGTATAGGGGAGGACTTCGGTCTGGAACAGTCTACCAAAAGATATAGGGGAGGACAAACCTACAAAAGGGTGGGCATGCGGGGTTGTTGGAGAAGCACGGCGAATGGCTTTGGACTCACACCTGGCCCCATACCATGGAAGTATGGACGGGAAAGTACGCCCCGAAAGGCAACAAGGCTGGGTTTCTCTCATGGGTAAAGTTACGCAGCTCTGCAGAGTCAACAACAAGAAATTGTGAATGTCACATCCGTGTTCCCGGAAGGAACTACAGAACGCCGCGGGAAAGGCATCCCAAGTGATGACTAAAGACCCGTGGAGGCTGTGAGCATAGTTTCCTGAACTAAAACTTGACCTTTTGAAGAAATGCTTTCCAAAAACATGCATTATGCCAATGACCGTTGGTCATGGCAGTAGCTAGTGCATTCAAAACAAAAACTCTTTCCTATATTATTTGAACTTGCTAAGTAACGCTCGAGTTGCTTACCCTTTCCTCGTTGACCCCCTGCTTAGATGTTTGAAGACACTCAAGGAGTTGACAGTTATCCCTCACGACGTCGAGGAGGTCTCCAACGAGGAATCAAGTCCACCTGGTGAAGCTTGAAGGAGTCAGCCGCATCTACGACAACGAAAGAACGACGACAACAATGCCAGTGGAGGAAGAACGACAACATGGTCGATCAATGGAGTCCACGACTACTAGATTGTAATGGAGAAGACAACGTCTATTGGAAGGAGGAGTACAACTCTGGATAAAGATATTCCAGATGGAATAGAGTAGGGCTGTGACAACAGCAGTAGTGGATTAGGCAATAGAGGTAGAGCTGATATCCAGCTTAGTGATACGATTTGGATCTTTCTGTATTTTATTTGCAAGAGACTTGCTTCAATATAAAAGGAGGGTCTCGAGATTTTGTATTGAATAGTGTTGTAATCCTATAGTGTTACCTTGGACCAGCTATGTTTCTGTTGTACTATGATGACGTGAAACACACGTTCGTTGGGAGACCCCAAGAGGAAGGTATGATGTAGTCAGCAGCAAGTTTTCCCTCAGAAAGAAACCAAGGTTATCGAACCAGTAGGAGCAGCAACTCTTCAGAAGGTTGTCAACGGCGCCAGAAAAATAGTTGTTGAGGGAGTCTGGACTGTTGACGTGGAATCTGCACACAACACAATCAAACTACTTTGCCCCAACGAAACAGTGAGGTTGTCAATCTCACTGGCTTGCTGAAAACAAAGGATTAAACGTATGGTGTGGAAAATGAGTATTAAATTGCAGAGAATGAAAAAGGAACAGTTTGCAGTTTGTGGTTGTTTAATCAGTGTAAAAGAATGGACCGGGGTCCACAGTTCACTAGTGGTGTCTCTCCATAAAAGATAACTAACATGTTGGGTGAACAAATTACAGCTGGGCAATTGACGAATAGTGAGCGCATGACAATGCATATACATGACATGTTGACTACTATGATATTTAATTGGGCATTACGACATAATACATAGATCGTTATCCAACAGCATCTATGACTAATAATCCACCGCCGGGTTGTCATCCGAGTCCCCGTTGGTATTAAGTTGCAAGCAACGGATAATTGCATTAAGTAAAGTGCGTAATGTAAACAAACACATATCCGTGGACATAGCATCGTTAGGTTATCCCTAGTGGCAACAGCACATCCACAACCTTAGAACTTTCTGTCACTGTCCCAGGTTAAACGGAGACATGAACCCACTATCTAGCATAAATACTCTCTCTTGGAGTTACAAGCATCTACTTGGCCAAAGCATCTACGAGTAACGGAAAGCATGCAAGATCTTAAATAACATATAAGATAGATTGATAATCAACTTGACATAATATTCAATATTCATCGGATCCCAGCAAACACAACATGTAGCATTACAATAATATGATCTTGATCATGTAGGGCAGCTCACAAGATCTAAACATGATGGCACAAAGTGGAGAGACAACCATCTAGCTACTGCTATGGACCCGTAGTCCAAGGATGAACTACTCACGCATCACTCCGGAGGCAGGCATGGCGATGTAGAAGCCTCCGGTGACGATTCCCCTCTCCGGCAGGGTGCCGGGAAGAGGTTCTGAACCCTCCCGAGCTAGGGTTGACGACGGCGGCGTCTCTGGAACTTTTCGTGGATATTTGCTCAGGTACTTAGGGTTTTCGCGTCGGGGGGAATAAGTAGGCGAAAGGGCGGCGGCTGCGGACCCCCGAGGGGCCCACACCACCCCAGGGCGCGGCAGAGGGGGGCCCGCGCCCTGGCGTGTGGCCCTGGTGGCCCTCCTCTGCTGCTCCTTCGCTCCGTCAGGTGTGTTCTGGAAAAATAGGACCCCCGTGTAGTTTCGTCCAATTCCGAGAATATTTCCAGACTAGCTTTTCTGGAATACAAAAACAGCAGAAAACAGGAACTGGCACTTCGGCATCTTGTTAATAGGTTAGTCCCAAAAAATGTATAAAAGTGATATAAAGTAGATGCAAAACATGTAGCAATTGGTATAAAACAAGCATGGAACATCAAAAATTATAGATACGTTTGAGACGTATCAGCATCCCCAAGCTTAGTTCCTACTCGTCCTCGAGTAGGTAAACGATAAAAACAAATAATTTTTGAGGTGACATGCTACTATCATAATCTTGATCATATAATATTGCAAGGCACATGTAAATGAATGAAGTGATCCAAGTCAATGGTCTATAATTTGCTACCAAATAGATAATGAGTAAACAATGAATCACACAAGCTAAACGTTTTCATGAATAGTACTTTCGAGACAAGCATCAAACAGTTTTGCATAAGTGTTAACTCATAAAGCAATAGTTTCTAACAAAAGGTATTTAATCAACACAAAGGAAGAATTTAGTTTCAGCATTTGCTTCAACTTTCAACATATTTATCTCATGGATATTGTCAACACAAAGTAGTATAACAAGTCCAATACATTGCATATAACGCATGTTGTAACAAAGTTGACACTAGTGTTTGCTTGTGGAAGACAGAAAGAATAGGAAAACTGACTCAACATAAAAGTAAAAGAAAGGCCCTTCGCAGAGGGAAGCAGGGATTAAATCATGTGCTAGAGCTTTTAGGTTTTTGAAAGCATATAGAGATTGCATAAAATATTTGATACTCCTCCCAACCTTGCTAACACAAGCCATGGCTAACCGAATCCTCGGGTGCCTTCCATCAATCACATACCATGGAGGAGTATCTATTTTTGAGAGGTGTTTGTTAATTGTCAACGAATGGTAGCGGGTGAGAACAGTATTCTACCTGTCGAACGGACTTTTAAGAGCGGCTCCCATGAAGGACGTTATTTCTACCAGCAAGGCAGATCATCCCTCTTTCTCTTTGGTTTACACACATTCAGGTATTTCACTGTTTGTCATTGCTTACTGATGAATCAGGGCAAAAGTGTGAAGAGAATTAATTGGGACTGGGCACCCCGTTGCCAGCTCTTTTTGCAAGTTATTGGATAAGCGGATGTATATGCCACTAGTCCAGGTGTAAAAGTCCACTCGACAAATAGAATAAAGAATAACCACACTAATTCCTCATGAGCTAGTAAACATTGACACAAAAAGGGAATAATAACATTTTGAATAATTTAAAGGTAGCACATGAAAAATTTACTTGGAGTGGCAAGGAAATACCACATATAGGTAGTTATGGTGGACACAAATGGCATGGATTTTGGCTCAAGGATTTGGATGCACGAGAAGCATTCCCTCTCAGTACAGAGTTTAGGCTAGCAAGGTTATGTAAGCAAACAAGAATATCAACCCGTACACCAAGTTTTATATGACAAACATATTGCAAACGTTATAAGACTTCATACCGTCTTCCTTGTTAACCAAACCCTGTTATTAGAAAATATCTAGACCTTAGAGGTACCACCGATGCAAACCAAATTTTCAACAAGCTTTACGGTAGTTCTTCACTAATAGGCTTAACTCATGTGATGCACAATTTAATCATGATCTACTTGTTAACTCAAAACAATTGACAAGCATCAAGTTATCCATTTTAGTGATCTACAAGATTAAGCAAGTTTTTCCTTATACCAATTACCACATGCAACATTTTCTGAACCAACCAAACACCAATCAATTTATTTCATCAACTCTCCAAACAAATATAAGTGAAGCAAGAGAGTACTTTCTACAAAAGAAAGCTAATAGCTCTGACAAGAGATACATGAAAACAAGAGCTAAAAGCTGAACAGCGCTAGATATGAATACTCAACAAATATAAGTGAAGAATAGGAGTATTCTCATGAAAAAGCGGAGCGTGTCTCTCTCCCAATCAAGAATGCTAGGGTCCAGTCAAGCTTTATTGAAAATAAAATGCAATACTGAAAATAAAAGCACACAGACGCTCCAAGAAAAGCACATATGATGTGAAAGAATTAAAATATAGTTTCACTAGAGATGACCTGATAATTTTGACGATGAAGAAGGGGATGCCTTGGGCATCCCCAAGCTTAGACGCTTGAGTCTTCTTGAAATATGCTGGGGAGATCCATGGGAGCCTCCCCAAGCTTAAGCTCTTCACTCTTCTTGATCCTATTATATCATCCTTCTCTCTTGACCCTTGAAAACTTCCGTCACACCAAACTCAAAGTAGATCTCATTAGAGGGTTAGTGCATAATCAAAAATTCACATGTTCTGTAAAGACGCAATATGATTTGTTACTTTAAACATTAGCTACAGCCACTGATGTTATGTGAAGCTCTTCCACCCAAAAAAGAATTTCACTCAACACTAGTAAAAGAGAGAATGCAAAAATAAAAAGGCATAATCTGTCTAAAACAGAACAGTCCGCAAAGACGAATTTTTTCGAGGCACTTACGACGCTCAGATCGAGAAACTCTGAACTAATGAAAGTTTCAGACATTCATAAAGATTACGCACAAAAATTTCAGATTTTTAACAATCTGGTGATTTTAGGAATTTCGTACAGTGAACAGCAAAAATCTGTTTCTGCGCAGCAATCAAAATTAAGCATCATCTTATCATTAGAGGCTACTCTTGGCACAACAATGCGAGAAAATAAAGATACAAAGGAGTTGCTACAGAAGTAAACAAACTCCTTGACTCAATAAAAGAAAAATTGCAGAAAAATAAAATGGGTTGCCTCCCATAAGCGCTTTTCTTTAACGCCTTTTAGCTAGGCACAAAGCATGCATCAAGTATTACCAAGTGAAGAAGCATCAACATTGTAATTTGTTCGAACAATAGAATCATAAGGTGGCTTAATCTTCTTCCTAGGAAAGTGTTCCATACCTTTCTTGAGAGGAAATTGATATTTTATATTCCCTTCTTTCATATCAATAATAGCACCTACAGTCCTAAGAAAAGGTCTTCCCACACAATAGGGCATGATGGATTGCACTCAATATCCAAGACAATAAAATCAACGGGGACATAATTGTTGTTAACCATGATAAGAACATCATCAATTCTTCCCAAAGGTTTTTTAATAGTAGAATCAACAAGGTGAACATCCAAGTAACAATTTTCCAAAGGTGCTAAATCAAGCATATCATATAATCTTTTAGGCATAACAGAAATACTAGCACCAAGGTCACACAAAGCATTGCAATCAAAGTCATTCAATTTCAATTTAATGATGGGCTCCCAACCATCTTCTAACTTCCTAGGGATAGAAGCTTCATGTTTTAATTTCTCTTCCCTAACTTGTATGAGAGCATTAGTAATATGTTTAGTAAAAGCCATGTTTATAGCACTAGCATTAGGACTTCTAGCTAGCTTTTGCAAGAACTTAATTACTTCAGAAATATTGCAACCATCAAAATCAAAGTCATTATCATCAAAAGTAATGGAATTATTCTCTTCCTTATTGCTAGAAATTTCAGCATCTTTATCAAGGACAGTTTCAGAGTTATCAGGCAATTTAGGACATTTTGCAATAGAAGTGGAAACATTACCAACACCAACTATCTTGCCATTAATGGTAGGAGGTTTGTTAACACTTGAGTTTGAAGCATTTTCAGAAGTAGTAATAGTATAAACTCTAGCAATATTATTCTTTCTAGCAATTTCATCCTCTCTTTCCCATCTAGCATGCAATTCAGCTAACATCCTCACATTGTTATCAATTTTAACTTGTATAGCATTGAGAGTTTTGCTCTCTTTAACATCATGAGGCATGTTCTTTAGTTTCAATAAGTCAACATCAAGAGCAAGACTATCAACTTTAGAGGAAAGCACATCAATTTTCCCAAATTTCTCCTCAACAGTTTTATTGAAAGCAGTTTGTGTACTAATAAAATCCTTAAGCATAACTTCAAGATCAGAGGGTACACTCTTATTATTATTGTAGGAGTTACTATAGGAATTTCCATAACCATTGCCACTATTAGAAGGATAGGGCCTATAATTGCTATTACCAAAATTATTCCTATAAGCATTGTTGTTGAAATTATTATTTTTAATGAAGTTCACATCAACATGCTCTTCTTGAGCAACCAAAGAAGCTAAAGGAACATTATTTGGATCAACATGTGTTTGACCATTTGCAAGCATAGACATAATAGTATCAATTTTGGCACTCAAGGAGGAGGTTTCCTCAACAGAATTTACCTTCTTACCTGTTGGAGCTCTCTCGGTGTGCCACTCAGAATAATTAATCATCATATCATCAAGAAGCTTTGTTGCAGCACCCAAAGTGATGGACATAAAGGTACCTCCAGCGGCCGAATCCAATAAATTCCTCGAAGAAAAATTTAATCCTGCATAGAAGGTTTGGATGATCATCCAAGTAGTCAGTCCATGAGTGGGACAATTTTTAACCAATGATTTCATTCTCTCCCATGCTTGAGCAACATGTTCATTATCAAATTGCTTAAAATTCATTATGCTACTTCTCAAAGAAATAATCTTAGCAGGAGGATAATATTTTCCAATAAAAGCATCTTTGCATTTAGTCCATGAATCAATACTATTTCTAGGCAAAGATAGCAACCATTCTTTAGCACGTCCTCTCAAGGAGAAAGGAAAAAGTTTCAGTTTAATAATATCACCATCTACTTCCTTGAGCTTTTGCATTTCACAAAGTTCAACAAAGTTATTAAGGTGAACAGCAGCATCATCAGTACTAACACCAGAAAATTGCTCTTTCATAACAAGATTTAAAAGTGCAGGTTTAATTTCATAAAATTCTGCTGAAGCAGCAGGTGGAGCAATAGGTGTGCATATGAAATCATTGTTGTTCGTGCTAGTGAAATCACACAACTTAGTGTTCTCAGGAGTACTCATTTTAGCAGAAATAAAAACAGTACAGAAAATAACTTGAAAGTAAACTAGATGCAAGTAACTAATTTTTTTGTGTTTTTGATAATTGAAAGCAAACAAGATAAAATAAAATAAACTAAGCAAGACAAAAACAAAGTAAAGAGATTGGAAGCGTGAAACTCCCCTTGCAGAAGACTGCTGTCTCCCCGGCAACGGCGCCAGAAAAATAGCTTGATGACGTGAAACACACGTTCGTTGGGAGACCCCAAGAGGAAGGTATGATGTAGTCAGCAGCAAGTTTTCCCTCAGAAAGAAACCAAGGTTATCGAACCAGTAGGAGCAGCAACTCTTCAGAAGGTTGTCAACGGCGCCAGAAAAATAGTGTGCAGGGAGTCTGGACTGTTGACGTGGAATCTGCACACAACACAATCAAACTACTTTGCCCCAACGAAACAGTGAGGTTGTCAATCTCACTGGCTTGCTGAAAACAAAGGATTAAACGTATGGTGTGGAAAATGAGTATTAAATTGCAGAGAATGAAAAAGGAACAGTTTGCAGTTTGTGGTTGTTTAATCAGTGTAAAAGAATGGACCGGGGTCCACAGTTCACTAGTGGTGTCTCTCCATAAAAGATAACTAACATGTTGGGTGAACAAATTACAGCTGGGCAATTGACGAATAGTGAGCGCATGACAATGCATATACATGACATGTTGACTACTATGATATTTAATTGGGCATTACGACATAATACATAGATCGTTATCCAACAGCATCTATGACTAATAATCCACCGCCGGGTTGTCATCCGAGTCCCCCGTTGGTATTAAGTTGCAAGCAACGGATAATTGCATTAAGTAAAGTGCGTAATGTAAACAAACACATATGCCGTGGACATAGCATCGTTAGGTTATCCCTAGTGGCAACAGCACATCCACAACCTTAGAACTTTCTGTCACTGTCCCAGGTTAAACGGAGACATGAACCCACTATCTAGCATAAATACTCTCTCTTGGAGTTACAAGCATCTACTTGGCCAAAGCATCTACGAGTAACGGAAAGCATGCAAGATCTTAAATAACATATAAGATAGATTGATAATCAACTTGACATAATATTCAATATTCATCGGATCCCAGCAAACACAACATGTAGCATTACAATAATATGATCTTGATCATGTAGGGCAGCTCACAAGATCTAAACATGATGGCACAAAGTGGAGAGACAACCATCTAGCTACTGCTATGGACCCGTAGTCCAAGGATGAACTACTCACGCATCACTCCGGAGGCAGGCATGGCGATGTAGAAGCCTCCGGTGACGATTCCCCTCTCCGGCAGGGTGCCGGGAAGAGGTTCTGAACCCTCCCGAGCTAGGGTTGACGACGGCGGCGTCTCTGGAACTTTTCGTGGATATTTGCTCAGGTACTTAGGGTTTTCGCGTCGGGGGGAATAAGTAGGCGAAAGGGCGGCGGCTGCGGACCCCCGAGGGGCCCACACCACCCCAGGGCGCGGCAGAGGGGGGCCCGCGCCCTGGCGTGTGGGGCCTGGTGGCCCTCCTCTGCTGCTCCTTCGCTCCGTCAGGTGTGTTCTGGAAAAATAGGCACCCCCGTGTAGTTTCGTCCAATTCCGAGAATATTTCCAGACTAGCTTTTCTGGAATACAAAAACAGCAGAAAACAGGAACTGGCACTTCGGCATCTTGTTAATAGGTTAGTCCCAAAAAATGTATAAAAGTGATATAAAGTAGATGCAAAACATGTAGCAATTGGTATAAAACAAGCATGGAACATCAAAAATTATAGATACGTTTGAGACGTATCATACTACTATGAGGGATGTAATATTTGTGGAGAGATCCTTCCGTGCGTGTTACATCAACGACTTGTACACTACAACATGCAGTGGTGTGCTGGGTCACCGCAGATGGTATCAGAGCAAAACGACCTTAGGATTAGAACCTTTTAGGAGACTTGTAGGTTGGTAAGTCTATAGGAAGTTATCATATTTATCTAAATTCTATATTTCTACAACTATGATGGTTATTCACTTGAGAATAATACTGTCATACTTGTATAGACTTTTTCTTACTCGACTAGGGTAAATCTTCTTATCTATCTTCTATAGTACTTATCTATCTTATTCCTTTTCAACTTGGCATGAACAAGTTTGAGACTATCTTCTACAAGTTATAATCCCAAATAGATTACATCCAAAGTCAGTGTTACCTATGAGGTATCATTAATAACACCATCCTATAAAGACATGTGATGAAGTAGAACCCTATCGTAAGTTTGTGAAGGCAGGAAGACAGGAGAAGTCGGATGATGGTGAAGAATCAACGACAATCAAACACGGAAAGTATGCCAATACCCTAAAGTTTCATTTCAAGGAGATTCACTTTAGTATAGCGTAGAGTCGCAAAAAAAAGGAGACGACATAAGCAATGAAGGACTACTCATGGTGTACAATCAGCAATTACATGAAGGATCCATAGATGTCAAGAGACATTTGTTCAAGCCAGAAGAAGGATTCAGTTTACATGGAGTTTAGTTTTGTACGTAACCAAACCAGACCACAACTACTCTCTGAGTACTTTGTCTTAGTGTATTCCTTTGCAAATGGGCAATTGGGGTAACTACTGAGTCGAAGAGTTGTTAGAATAGGACCATAAGGTGATATAAACCTATATTGTAGTGTATAGCATCTAAGCCTGGGTACTTTTGAGATGTTTTTACTCAAAGTACTATTTACTTTACGGGCTTATGTTGCATGATTGCTATATAACTGCATTCGGATTTTATTGGATCTTATTGGATTTTTGATTGGCTAGGTTGGTACATGAAGTTAGAATTTGATGAACAACGACATGATTGTCACATTGAGTTCTTTTCTTGATGTTACTGATCTAGAGGTAGATAGTATTCATGTGAGGGAGAGGCGTGTTCCCAGAAGTTTGAGACAACAATGAGTCAGCAAAGCAAGCTCATGAAGAGAAGGAAGTCCAGAAGACAGAAGTCAATAAAGCTACTGATGTGGAATGTGGAAAGTATCACATCATATATTAGGATTTAGGTGATATACTTCACCAGTTCATGAAAGGGTGGAGGAACGAAGTAAGTTCGAACAAGAGTTCATCAAAAGTTGGACAAGGATCTACCCAAGATGATATCGGGAAAGCTACATGAAGAGGCATTACCAAGGAGGAAGGTTATGAAGTTTTTGTATATCAAGTTATGAAGTCTTTCCAATGGAAGTCCAAAATCAAGAAGGAAGAAGGAAAACATGGAGGATACATATGAGGTTGTCATAACTTGGTGGAAGAAGTTATTGTTGGAGCAATAAAGAGGTATTGATACTAGTTAAATGGAGTTTGAGAATGAGTTTAGCAGAACTTAGGAGTCTAAGAGTATTATAAGGATGAAGACAAAGGCGTATGAAGACTCGAAGAACATGGATATTTCCAGTTCTAATGGAATAAAGGAGAAGTTGATCGTCTATTGAAAGGCATTACTAGAGATGGAAGCGGTAAAATTAACCGCCAAGCAAGAGTTCGTGATTAGAACTTGGATATAGATACATATATAAGGAAAATTTGTGCTGGATACACAAACAGATTACAAGGAGTGGATGCGAAAGTCATCCGACAAATGATGATAAGTCAGAAAGGATGACAGAAGTAAAGTACTTGGATGAAAGCACGTGGAGATTTTAGAGAATGACATATCAACCATGTCAAGAAGTACAATTACATAGTCCAATGTTCAAGAGAGTACCATAACCATGGGAGAAGAGTCCAATTTTGTAGTGGATTGACGACAAGTCTAGAAGGTGGACCAATTTGGATGAAGTCACCTCACCACATATGATGTCGATGTACCAAAGTCAGAGTTTATATCTCGAGCAATGGTGGAGAAAGATGTATTACCAAGAGAATTGACATCTTAGAGCTGACCACTCGGATGATGGAAGATGCAATCAAGGCGAGTTACATGGTCAAACAAGTCGCAACTGTTTGGAATTAGTCTGAAGTATCAGAAAGAAAGGAAATGATATGTCAGCTGAATTTTACATTGACGACCAACATCATATTCGAGTATGGAGTTAAGATATCATCCATTTGCACAAGTTTCTGTGTGCAATTCTTTTCTTGAGACCATCGGATAAGCCAATGGAAGGCTAGCTAGAGTTGGTATCCAATTTATCGAAGAATCGCCTTGGTTGTTCACAATATGGTGGATATACCACATATTCTTCAGGAAACTGTTGGATATAAAGTAGCAGTTAATACATATTCTGCCGGAGGACAATACTGGGTATTCACAACATGGTGGATATACCATGTGTTCTTCGTGAGACCAGGAGTCCAATACAGTGGAAGTATGATATAAAAAGGTGGATTATGAAGTCGGCTGAATGGAACTGACTGAGTGAAACTTGAGTAACATAAGATCGGAACGAAGGAAGTCTTAGAGGATTCCAAGGGGGAGAGTGAACCAGTGTATTGGAAAGTACTTGGCAGAAGATGAAATGAAATTCAGAAGGAAGACCTTAACTGAAACAAGACTGAATTGGTTATTTGTACTCTAAAAGTTCTTCAAGAAAAACGAGCATTGTCGAAAATCCTTGATAAATTATTAAGTCAAGGAAGAAGTTAAGAGTTGGAAGTTGAAAATCACAAGGATTTAGTGGTCATAGAAGCTATGACTAAATGATTTAAAGTAGAGTGAACAAAAGAGACCAGAGTTCATGGATGGGAAAGTCTGAATACTTATTCCCGTTGAATCTGATTGAGACTATGATCCGAGGGGATTAATATCCGAGGGATTTGTAACCTTGATTACAATTGATTTCAGAGAACATAAGAGTAATCATGGTTGGATAAAATAAGGGTCTGATGCATTCAGAGGAAGCAAATCATCGAGACCAAACTATGTTCTATAAGACCATTTAAGAATAGTTACCTCATATTCTCGATCAAAGGAGATGAGGTTTACCATCAGAAGTGAGATCTTCTTAAGCTCATGATTTTAAGGAAGTGCACCACCTGGAGATCATATAGGGATGCAGGAAAGGATCTTCGACAGAAGGCTATAAAGCCAGGGTAATGCAAGAATGTTTGAAATGGACAATCCGAGAGGCATGAAAGGGTAGTGAAATCATTGAAATTCACTTAAGGAACGACGAAAGTTGACAGATGGAGTATGGATCAATGGAGGACATACAAAAGTATTTTGGACAAGGAATCATCTTGATCTACTACCACGTCAGAAAGGAATTTGAGAGAATCAATATATGTGGAAGTTCTTTCTTTTCTACTCTACGCGAGAGAAATCGAAACTTCGGGACGAAGTTTAGTTTAAGGGGGAGAGGATGTAATACCCCACAGTTTTAGAGAGTCGGAAGGATAGAAATATGATTTGTGCATTTGCATAGCATGCATCTGAAAATACGGGAAATTTTGGCGCGTTAAATAAACGATGCAAAGTGATCGATGTTTCTCTCGACTCGATGAGTTAGGGTTTAGATCATCGTGCTGAGTGCGATAAACTTCGACATGATCTTTATAACTAACTAGAAACTAAGATCATCTGTCGAGGCACTCCAGGATTGGACATGACCTTTCTTAATTCTCGACACCTTCGAACACAATTGGATAAAAATGACACGTTATAATTCAAATCAATTGAACATTTCATCATATAACATCATTATATATCTATTATCATCTCAAAACATCATTCACACATATATCATCACACAAGAATCAATTTCTCATCTCAAATCATCATACACATTTTATCATCTAATCTCACCCCATTCTTTCTACACATGAGCTCCAAATTCGAAACTCAAATATCCAAAATATAATCATGTACATCCATTGTGACATGATATAAATCTTACTAGATCCAAACATTCCAAAATGAAATTGAAAGAATATATTATATTACAACTTTAATCGAATAAGTACATATCTCATCCAAATGAAAAGAAAATTACAAATAAATAAAGGATCCTAAACTAAATCTTGATTTTCTCATCTTGATCTTCTACTAAATCTCACCATCTTCTCAAATTAATTCCTGCAAAACAAACAACAAAGAAAAACAAATGGTTTGTGTAAGATTAAAATGTTTGCCTTCTCCACAAGGGAGAGGTAATTGATGTTTGGAACTCAACTAATGGATATTAGGAACTTGTCGTAGTATCCAAAATTTGACTTGAGGGATCAATATTAAATCAGAGGCAACAATGGATCATACTTGTGGATCAATTTGGATCATTCGAGGCTGCATGGATCAACAAGAAGGCAACCAGAAGGCAACAAGAGACATGATCCATTTTAGAAGATACAAAGGCAGCATGGGACAAAAGGCATCATTGATCCACATTTATCTATCTTAGGCAACATATTTATTTCCCTCTAATCTAGTCAAGTTCATGAAAGAAAGCCCACTTAAATGAATTCTAACTCCCAAACAAAAGGAACAAAAATCAGCTAAAAATAGTCAATACACTCTATAAATTATGAGGAATTTTTATATAAGTTTTATTTGAAGTTTTGACAAAACTTTTGTGGATTAAAAATTCAAAGATCCTTAAGTGGATTATTCTTTGGAATAATTCATTAAAATTTATTTTCTCAAGAAAAATAATCTGGGAAAATAAATACTAAGTTCAAATAATATTTGAACTATACCAAGACTATCTTGTTACTCATCCTAAATCAAAAATATTCAAAGTTAAATGAATTTTTACACCAAATTCAAATACACAAAAATCAACTAAAAATATGCAACATACTCTACAAAATATGAGGAATTTTTATGTAAGTTTTATTTGAAGTTTTGAAAACATTTTGTGGATGAAAAATTCAAGGATCCTTAAGTGGAAATGACTTGAAATTCTTTTTCAAAAACTATTTTCTTAAAGGAAAATAATCTGGAAAATAAAGTCTTGAAGTTCAATTATATTGAACTATTTCAATTTAATCACTTTAAATTTATTCCTCGTGAAAATTGTTTTCAAATTCTTTAAATAATTAAAAACTCTAAAGCACTTGAAAAGTCTTAAGTCCGCAACTTGGGTATTTTGGGGTGGCGATGCATATCATGATTATGCATAATAGCATGCTGCTAGATTTTTCAGTAGTACTTATCAGGATTACCTTGCTATTTTCAGAACTCGGGGTTTTACCGCAAACCCTAGAACCCCGAAGGGTTGAACAGCCATTTCTACCACAGGCAAGTTCATTCTTGCATGTCGGTTGGAATATTTTTATCAAATTATTTATAAAATAATATATTTTATCATCTGCATAAAAAAACTATTTTCGAATGATGTGAATTGCTATATATACTATGGTTGGCTGGCAATGGAACCACGATATGATGTTGTGGTGGAGGTTCCATTGTACGGGAAAGTATATACCTAGGATTAATTACCAATGTCACAGTGATCCTTGCGCCGTATTGAAGCGTTTACCATGAGATCTGGCATGGTACGGTGAAGTCATCTGTGATCTTTTCCCTTTCGCATGTCAACGGACAGCCAGTTCCGTAGGCTGTAGATCTTGCGAGACTACATGCACATGGGTGGGATCCCTTAATTTCCACGGTTTCTGGTGTCTATGATGGATTGTAGGGGTTGTCTGGAACAGTCTATCTTTATGGTATAGGGGAGGACTTCGGTCTGGAACAGTCTACCAAAAGATATAGGGGAGGACAAACCTACAAAAGGGTGGGCATGCGGGGTTGTTGGAGAAGCACGGCGAATGGCTTTGGACTCACACCTGGCCCCATACCATGGAAGTATGGACAGGAAAGTACGCCCGGAAAGGCAACAAGGCTGGGTTTCTCTCATGGGTAAAGTTACGCAGCTCTGCAGAGTCAACAACAAGAAATTGTGACTATCACATCCGTGTTCCCGGAAGGAACTATAGAACGCCGCGGGAAAGGCATCCCAAGTGATGACTAAAGACCCGTGGAGGCTGTGAGCATAGTTTTCTGAACTAAAACTTGACCTTTTGAAGAAATGCTTTCCAAAAACATGCATTATGCCAATGACTGTTGGTCATGGCAGTAGCTAGTGCATTCAAAACAAAAACTCTTTCCTATATTATTTGAACTTGCTAAGTAACGCTCGATTTGCTTACCCTTTCCTCGTTGACCCCCTGCTTAGATGTTTGGAGACACTCAAGGAGTTGACAGTTATCCCTCACGACGTCGAGGAGGTCTCCAACGAGGAATCAAGTCCACCTGGTGAAGCTTGAAGGAGTCAGCCGCATCTACGACAACGAAAGAACGACGACAACAATGCCAGTGGAGGAAGAACGACAACATGGTCGATCAATGGAGTCCACGACTACCAGATTGTAATGGAGAAGACAACGTCTATTGGAAGGAGGAGTACAACTCTGGATAAAGATATTTCAGATGGAATAGAGTAGGGCTGTGACAACAACAGTAGTGGATTAGGCAATAGAGGTAGAGCTGATATCCAGCTTAGTGATACGATTTGGATCTTTCTGTATTTTATTTGCAAGAGACTTGCTTCAATATAAAAGGAGGGTCTCGAGATTTTGTATTGAATAGTGTTGTAATCCTATAGTGTTGCCTTGGACCAGCTATGTTTCTGTTGTACTACTCTGAGGGATGTAATATTTGCGGAGAGGTCCTTCCGTGCGTGTTACATCAACGACTTGTACACTACAACATGCAGTGGTGTGCTGGGTCACCGCACAAGAATGACCAAGACAAGGTAAGCCGGTATCTTAACTTGCGTATTATTTGTAACCGGCCATGTTTATAAACATATTTGACTTGAGTTTGTTTGCATAGTTGAACGATGCCCACTACATGTACATCGACTTGGTGATGGATCATAACAAGCCATACAAGTTAATTCATTGTTGGGAAGCGCTTCACGATTGCCCGGAATGGAAGAGTCATTGCAAGGATGGGGCCGAGAGATGAAAGAAAGTTGTCGGCCGAGAGCGGGATCGTCCAGCGATGCGAGTCAAGGCGTGCAAGGTGGCCGCCAGGGTTGGCAAGAAGACGACGGCCTTCTCGTGCAACATCCAAGAGTCGGTGCAGCTCTACGTCAACGAGGTGGCCACGTCGAGTGCCCAGAAGAAGAAGATGCATGCCGCGGCCGAAAAAAAGTGGGACACCTACTTTGAGATGCAAAAGACCAAGCTCAAGGCCCATGAGAAGATGGAGGAGCGTCTGTTCATGGCCACCAACACGAGCGACATGAGCCCCAACCAGAAGGCCTACTTCGTGGCCGAACGGAGGCGCATTTAGGCTGAGAAGGCGGCGGTCAAGGAATCCGAAGAGGAAGGAGAGGAGGACGAGGACGAGGAAGCGAATGCGTGATCGGCATGCACCATTGCGCCGGGGGGGGGGGGGGGGGGGCGCCCTTTTGATGGCCGGCATAAGACTAGTTCTCCGGCACGGTCGAACCTATTTTGATGGCCGGCATTGGAGACTTGTTCTCCGGCGCGGTCGAAACTATGTCATGGCCAGGATTTGATACTTGTTATCCGGCACGGTTGAACAATTTGGTAGCCGCAACTATTGGAGACTTTTATTAATATATGTATCTAATTATTACATACGATTACAACTAGAAACTAAGAACACTACTCGTCGTCATCGGAGTCAGCCTTGGGTGGCGGTGTTCCAGGCCCGTCGTCCGCCGGCGTCGCGTCTGGAGTTCTCGGCTGCCACTCCGGTTCTGGTGCCTGGGGGACGGCCGATGTTGTATGTGCACCAGCCACACGGGACGGCCACGGGGATCAAGGTTCCCACGGTGAGAAAGCAGGGCGTGCCGGGATGGAGTTGCGGGCTCGCCGTCCGGCTCCCGTTCGGCCTCGCGGTCCAGCTCCTGATCGGCCTCGGCCTCCTGCTCCTGATCGGCGGCCACCACGGCCTCCTTCTCCTGATCGGCGGCCACCACGGCCTCGTTCTCCTGATCGGCCACCACGGCTTCCTTCTCCTACTCCTGTCGGCCACCACGGCCTCCTTCTCAGGCAACGCCATGGCGAGCGAGTTGTGGGAGATGGTTCGCGGAGAGAATGTGAGCGACGTTCGGCCGGAGAGGATGGTTATATTGCTGCGAAGCGGTGCGAACGCCACCCCAAAGCGACGCGGCGGCGGTAGTACGTCACACCAACCGCCGTGTTCCAAAGCGACGCGAAGGTGAACCAGCGGCGGTTCCTGTGCCCGCAAGGTGTTCGATCTAATGCTCAAAATTAAGGTCGTTTGAGGGGTGGGCCTTTGACGTGCACCGCTGTGGGCTGCACCTTCTATTCGGGCGGACACATGTCCGACACCCTCAATTGAGTCTCAATTAGAGGGTGCCGGACACTCATTTGAAGGGTGCCGGTGGAGATGATCTAAGTTGGAGATACTTTGAAAAAACAATTTCTTAGTTTAGAATTCGGAATTCTCGCGGCTGGTATTAGTCCAAGCATGCATGCAGTTGTATGCTTGTCAAGCTGATTGACGATTGGACGTTCCAGCTGTGACTTCTCCCGCACATGCAGCACGCGACACTTCGCTCTCCGAAAG
Organism: Poa pratensis; assembly: GCA_947311845.1. Lineage (NCBI taxonomy): Eukaryota > Viridiplantae > Streptophyta > Magnoliopsida > Poales > Poaceae > Poa > Poa pratensis. The sequence goes on along the minus strand of CAMZMU010000045.1, from coordinate 27,289,820 downwards.
TCTGAAACTGACCTAGTGGTTCTTCCAGGAGAAATAATGAAGCTATCATCCATCGTCCGAATGTGGTGCATATATGTCGCTCTCGTACGGGAGATGTAGGTATGCATCGCGGTTTCCTCCGCCGTATGCCGGCAACTGTCCTCGAAATGCAAACACATACTGGCAGCGACTGAAGTACTCATTTGTTAATTTAAAAAGACAGAGATTTTTAAACATTACTAGTATGCACGCAGCAGCAGTCTACAAAGTATGTCATTTGGTTATTAAGATGAAGTTTTAACAAAAGAATATACACCAGGCCACTTGGTCCATTTAGCCACGTTGAAACTGTGTAGTGTATTCATCTTAAAACAAAACTATGTAGTGTATTTCTTTGGAGCGGTGATACGGCACCCAGCTACGTACACAGAGCTCTTATTATTAAAAATTTAATTAAAATCATATTTTGGAACTTCTAAATAATATGAGAAAATCCTTGATGTGGATCAAGAAGCAGGTTGTGTCTTCCTGCGCCTCCTCCCTCCAAAAGTTCAAGAAGGAGGCGCTCGGTGCCACCGCGGAGGCTACACAACATTGTCATTCGAGAGCTGCAGCCCTCACGGCCTTGCGGCGGGGCCAGCTCTTCCTTGGCCGCCAAAAGGTGAAGAAGGAGGCGCCCGCTCCGCCACCAATAACGGAGGAGATAGAGGCGGAGTTCCAACGACAACTTGCCGAGGCCGAGCGGTTGTCGTTCAACCTGATCCAGCTGATCGAGAAAGGTTGGGCAGAGGAGTGGTGTCGGCGATGGAGTGCGGGATGATGATCCTAGACGACGACGGCCACAAGAATGGCGGGGACGGCGGCTAGGGCAGCATCGATTATGTACAACTCATTCTACTACTACTATGATTAGATTAGGTTTTTGCTCACAAATTTCGTTCTAATTTGTAACAAAATATGAATGCAATTTGACATATTAGTTCAAATTATTCATATGTTTTTTAAACTAATTGGGAGCACCAGTGGGTAAGATTGTCCCAATAATCCAGTAACGTGTGCCGGCACTCGCAATAACGTTTGTCCATCCGTCACACTTGCCGTGTATTGGAAGCACGAGTGGAGATGTTATAAACCATATAGTAGAATTTTCATCTGGCCTATGATGAGTACGTGGTACAAACTCTCTGCTGCTACCGATGACTGGTGCTATCTACTGCTCGTCCATAAAAGGATGTCGCCTTTTATGTTATGGACGGAGCGAGTAGGACTTAGTCACAAATATCTCGAGTCTAGAAAAGAGTAACGTGGCATGGCCAACCAGAGCCAGCAACATCACATGGGTGACGATGACATACACGATGAGGCTCCATCGACCGCAACGTGGATTATATGCACAGTTTTGGCAGCGTTCTAGCAGTTAGCCTCGTACGTCTCGTACTGACACAATGCATGATCGTCGATCAATGCCCGAATAGATCGGGATAGGAGACGCACCGCGGCCTGCCGCGCGTATGCCACATACGCCGCTAGCTTACGCGGTATGCCACGTATAGACCGCGTATGTGCCGCGGCTCTTTGCGGCGCCGCGCGCGTCGCATATGCCGCTCACTAGCTAGCGCGCTCGATCGCTAGCTCGGTCAATCTATAAAACTGTTAGCTTTGTTCAGGTTTTGGGAAATCAGCAATAATTTAAACATTCCAAATATTATAAGAACATCAGTACAACAAAAACATTGACCAGATGATCCATGCAATCATTCAAACAAGTGATATTCAGATTTCACGGCATGTCAGGACAGTGCAAAAATAAATATTACATGAACCAATCTCCAGAAATTTTAAGCTACAATAACACATCAGAGCAGTGTTTTTTTCATTATAGCTGCTTCATCTTCAGAGTCTTCATTCAACAATTTCTTGATGTTCCATAGCTGGTAGAAATAAAGATGAGAAGTTGGATACTTTGAGCCCGAAAGTGTTTTTGTTGCTGTGTAGAAGACCTCCAACACCTTCAATACAGCTGCAGCCAATTCCCATTCAGAGTTCAAAGGAGCAAACATGTACTCATTATCTTGATTTTCTAGGGACTGGAATGCACTCCGAAGGGGCAAAGCTGCTTCAAGCATCAAGAAAGTTGAATTCCAGCGGCTGCTCATATCAGGACAAGGACTTCTTGCTGGCAGTCTTTCTTGCACAATTATTCCAACAAATTTCTCAACTCTTGATTGTGAGCTTATTACTTGACACTCTCTCTAATGCTATTGACAACATTTTTTATCACTTTAAGACCATCTTGGACTATCAAATTGAACACATGTGTAGCACAGCGAACATGAAGCAACTTCCCTTCTAAAACTAGAAAACCTTTTGTCTTCAAGTTTTTCCTCAATGAGTTGACCATGACAGTGTTTACAGATGCATTGTCTAAAGTAAAGCTAAACAGTTTGTCTTCTAAATTCCACTCTTGAATACTGTTTAGAACTAAATTGAACATGTTTATTGAGTTGTGTGGTGTCTCCAACATAGCAAACCTTATGATATATTTATGAAGCACCCAAGCATCACTAACAAAATGACAAGTCAAGCAGAAGTATCCCAATTTCAGGTTCGAGGTTCACATATCTCCAGTGATGGATATGCGAGAGGCAGAATCTTTAAAAAACAGCTTCATTTCATCTCCATGATGTTTGAATGCATCTACACAGTCATTTTTTATAGTTGTTCTAGATATATTTTCAAACCATGGATTCAAGGAGGCTGTGGACTCTCTAAACGGTGTGTACTCAACAAAGGAAAATGACATTTCATTTATGACAATCAGCCTGAGTAACTTTCTTCTTGCCAGCTTGGGATTGAACTTCCAATCGGGATCAAGCGCATCAGGTCGACCCATCTTAGCAACCATGTCACTCATAGCATTTTTTTCTTCACATACCTTTAAATGTCGTTTCATGTGGCTGGTCCAGTGTCTCTACTAGCTGCAAATATCTGCTGACAGTGATTGCATTTGCCTTGCACAAGCTTTCCATCCTTATAGATTGGTTCAGCTTCTTTCCATATGTCCGATATCAACTTGCGGTGCTTTCGTTTTGATGCTACATGAATGGGAAAAACTTGGTTAGCTCAACAAGGCGTGGCTCAGAAACCATCCATGTTTCAACAAATCACAAGAATAAAAACTTGGTCATACCTTGCGAATTGATCGCTCTTGTATCTGGAGAAAGATCTTCAAGGGAAGGGGAAGCTAATTGAGAACAACTTGGTGGTTGTGGTGTCTTAGGTGAACCAGCCATATTTGCTCTATTCACTGCTGCAGACTTGAGAAGGAAATTAACCCTCGGTGAACTCGTCACTTGCATTGGAGATCGTAGTCCTGTAGTGGCTGACTTTCTAGATGCCTGTTAAACAAAGAGATATAATAAGCACATTAGACATATGTCCATCAAAATGTTCACACAGGATATACTAATCCGAAAATAGCATGATATTACATAGTTGTATATCAAGCAACTATCAAATGAACCAACACTGCAACAACAATGTAAAAAACATGTAATTATAGCAACTATTCAGAGGAAAATTAGCTAGTGCAAGTGCAGAATTCATGTATCAGTTTTGATGGATCAGAGGAAAATTATGACCATGCATGCCTGTGGCATGTTAAGCGACTAATCATCTATTAATTGACGTAAGTAAAAGCTGATACTTCAGAACACCAATATGTATCAAATTATCAAAGGAGAAGGAATACATATTTTATCAAGAACAGGTAGCATCTGCTAATTTGGGTAGAGGCTCCAATAAGCGAATAGAAAGAATAATTACACCAATGAAGAGGTCAACATCTCATTTTCCTCTGCTATAATTACAACACTAACACAGGGAATGCAGCAATTCATTCGGTCATCCCCAATACTACAAGAAAACCATATGAAACCACAAGCTTACTGATGTAGCCCTGGTCACGTCCATCACCATGTCAAGCGCTTCAACACATCCTAAGTCATCATTGAACTTAAAGGTGAACTCCTTCCTCGATGAGAACCGATTTCATGCACCATTGGATGGTATACTACTTGAGCATCTACCCCTTTGCTATGCTAGGTATCACATGATGAGTACGTACATTCGGGGAGATGCCAAGGAAGCCCAAGACTCAAGATCATCCAAGGCGTACGCGTGAAAGAGGTGGAGGATGCGTCAAGATGAAGATGGCAGAAACTGCCAGGCCGGCCTACTCCCAGGCCGGGCTGCCTGCCGAAGCAACCGGCCTCCAGGCCGGCCTCCAGCCCGGCCTAGGTCGGTATCCCAGCCGAGGCAGCCGGCCTCCAGCCCGGCCAGGCCGGCCACCCAGTTTTACACCCTGTTTTGTACTAAGTCTATAAATAGCACTTCACCTCCTCCTTTCTAGGGGGAGAGTCTATGATGAGAGAGAGTTGAGCATAGGCTCCTTATCCACCCTTTGTGGTGTTGCCTCCCCTTGTGGAGAAGATCCCCTTATGGATTCAAGGCCTCCTCTTGAAGAGAAGATCCCTCTTGTGGATTCAAGACCTCTACTTGTAGTTTGACTACTTGTCAATCTTTCATCTTCGGGTGACTCTATTTGGATCGGTTCGGTTGACCGTTTGGAGAAACAACCACTCAAGACCTCTCCTTGTATCTACTACTTGCCAATCTCTCCCTTTGGGTGATTCTATTGCAAAACTTGTTGATCTACCTTCCTTTGCGTTCCCATGGCCAAATTCCATTGATTTCCCCTTCGATTTGAGGTTTTTGGGCCGTTTTTCCGCCCAAAATCGCGGAAATTTGGGCAGCAGACAGCCCGGCCTAGGCTGGCTCCCAGGCCGGCCTCCCTGCCGAGGCGGCCAGCCTCCAGCCCGGCCTAGGCTGGCTCCCAGGCTGGCCTCCTAGAAAAATGGAAATTTCAGAAAATTGTTTTGGTCATATATTTTGATTCGGACTCCGTTTTTGGTATTCTTTGGCTCGTTTCGAAGCTATGATCAAGGCCTACATCACCATTGTGGTTGATCCATCATCCACCACCACCAAAATTCGTGGGCAAGCGCGAAGCAACAACAAGAACACAAGAATACAAACACGATACAAAGACACGTTTTCCTCACCGGTCGGTCCAAGCCGGTCCAATAGAATCACCCCCAAAGGGAGAGATTGGTAAGTAGTAGCTACAAGGAGAGGTCGCCACGACAACAAGCACGCCGACGTCAACATGAGGAGAGGCATCCGAACGACTTTCGGCGACACCCCTCCACTCAAGAGCGTCAACGTCGACAAGAGAAGACGGCGACAAAGGCGCACCCTATGGTGTCCCCTCATGCTACCACTTCAAGTGCGCCAACAAGAGCTCCAAAGTTCATCTTCGGCGATTCTTGTGTTGATGAGATCATGGCCGACATCGACAACTTCGTCGAGAAAAGTCTACGTCGACGCCGGAAGAAGCATGGTCACAAACGTGAGGCCGCAATCCCATTGGCGCCCTTCTCAAGCACGTCTCTTCATATGGTATCTACACCAAGTGCCACCACCACAATGGCCCCCATATGGCAAGAAGAAGACCTCATATGCGACAATTGCCAAGGCCAAGACCATGACCCACGAGAATGTCTCAATCTCTTGTGCCCAATATGCAATGAAAGAGGTCACATGATGTGGGAGTGCACAAATGAAGATCAAGATGATGAGAAGACGGTCGAGCATGGGATTTTCCCTTCGACCAAGGAGGCGAGCATGGATGATGCTATCACTTTGGTTGATGCGCCAAGTGAAGTTGCCGAGCATGGGATTTTCCCTTCGGCAAAGGAGTCGAGTGATGATGCCTACATTATGGCATTGACCTTTGGAGGCGAGATGGTTGAGGAGGTTGAGCATGGGAGTTTCCCTTCAATCTTGGAGGCGTTTGTAGTTGAAAACTTTGAGCCTACACTCATGTGTTTGAGTTATGAGATGGTACCAATCCCATGTGAGAATGAGAGCCACTTAGCCCACTTGAGTGAGAGTGAGTTGAGTGCCTCCACCATATGTGAGTTTGAGTGCTTTCACTTTGAGGGAATGAGTGATACATCACTTGAGTTGAGAGAGGTAGTTGATAGGTCTTGTGAGGCCATTTCGAATTCTAACAACTTACCATTCTCCTCTAGTGTGTTCTCTCATTGTGTGCTAGGTTCCATGGATGATGAGACGTCACTCCTCGACATGCCGGTGCCTCAAATGGAGATGATGTACATGGAGGATGATGATGATGCCACCCCATGTCTACTTCAAGATGAACAAGTCGGCTACATGGAAGCTCCTACTACTTCAACACCTACTTCACATGAGCGGGACCATCAAGGTATGGGTGTTCATGTGACCATGATCCCACTAGTGGACATGACGAACTATGATTGCTTGCATGCTATGGATGATTCTATTGATGTCACATATGATTCGTTCTTATTCCCTTGTGATACTTTGTTTGAAACCAATGTTGATCATGTGGAATTACCTATTGGTGATGATTTTGCCATGAGCATGCCTTGTTTTGAGTGTTTCCACTTTTCTCCCATTGTTGCTTGCAATATGTTGAACAAGTCTTCTTTCACATGTGTTTCTTGCAATAATGTTGATATGCTTGATAATGAGATTGCCCCCATAGCTTTCTCACATTTTGGAGATGTTTCGTTTTCTCTTATGGACCTTGTTCCATCCTTCAATTTGCATAGTGACTATCCACATATGTCATATTTTCCAATTGATTTTTGTGTGGTTGGTGATGTGCAAATGAAGAGACGCGTCATGATGGATGATGTGTTCATATACCGTGCACATAATTTCTTCATATGGTGTCTTGTGTGTGCCGGTAAACGCATGATAATGTCAAGCTCAATTGAGCATGAGTTGACAATACGAGCTCTTGAGAGCATACATGTGAGTTGTGGATTGAATCCAACTCTAATACTTTGCACATGTTTTGCATCAAACAAGTTGAACAATTTCTCTTGCTTATGGTTTGTTTGCAATCATGTTGATGCTTTTGGTCTCCTCTATGACAAGCATGTTTACTTGATCTTTCCCTTGAATGATTTGTGTGTTGCAACAAAAATGATGAACTATTGTTCTTTCAGACGGCTTGTTTGCAACCATAATGACATTTTGAGCATGCCTTAACATGAGTATAATGGTTTCTACCAATTTGGTGTTGCAACAAATATGTTGAAAACTTGCTCTTTCATGTGCTTTGTTTGCCACCATGATGATATTTTGGATATTCTTCATTGTGTGTTTTTGCCAGGTTCTCCTCTTATTGCCTCAAGGATGTTAACAAATTTCCCTTTCCGATGCCTTGTGAGCAATAATGATCATATGGTTCAACATGAGATACCTAGATGGCATCCTCATATTTTTATGGAGTTTTTGTGTTTCCACATTTTGAAGATGTCCCATTGGATTGCTTGCACATTTACCTTGCACTTGCACTACCTTTTGATATTCTTGTGGTGTGCTAACGGTGCTATGACAAAGAATGGACATGTCATTGTTGATATGCTCCTCTTTCTTGCACACACATTGTTTGCTTGGTCTTTGGTGTTTGTAGGCATGGTGAATTCCAATTCTTCGACAACACATCTGCCTCCTTTGCATGGTAATGAAGAACAAGAGTCGAGGACGACTCTTTTTAAAGGGGGGAGATGATGTAGCCCTGGTCACGTCCATCACCATGTCAAGCGCTTCAACACATCCCAAGTCATCATTGAACTTAAAGGTGAACTCCTTCCTCGATGAGAACCCATTTCACGCACCATTGGATGGTATACTACTTGAGCATCTACCCCTTTGCTATGCTAGGTATCACATGATGAGTACGGACATTCGGGGAGATGCCAAGGAAGCCCAAGACTCAAGATCATCCAAGGCGTACGCATGGAAGAGGAGGAGGATGCGTCAAGATGAAGATGGCAGAAACTGCCAGGTCGGCCTACAGCCCGGCCTGGCTGGCTCCCAGGCCGGCCAGCCTGCCGAAGCAATCGGCCTCCAGCCCGGCCTAGGCCGGCCTCCCAGCCGAGGCAGCCGGCCTCCAGCCCGGCCAGGCCGGCTCCCAGGCCGGCCACCCAGTTTTACACCCTGTTTTGTACTAAGTCTATAAATAGCACTTCACCTCCTCCTTTCTAGGGGGAGAGTCTATGATGAGAGAGAGTTGAGCATAGCCTCCTTATCCACCCCTTTGTGGTGTTGCCTCCCCTTGTGGAGAAGATCCCCTTATGGATTCAAGGCCTCCTCTTGAAGAGAAGATCCCTCTTGTGGATTCAAGACCTCTACTTGTAGTTTGACTACTTGTCAATCTTTCATCTTCGGGTGACTCTATTTGGATCGGTTCGGTTGACCGTTTGGAGAAACAACCACTCAAGACCTCTCCTTGTATCTACTACTTGCCAATCTCTCCCTTTGGGTGATTCTATTGCAAAACTTGTTGATCTACCTTCCTTTGCGTTCCCATGGCCAAATTCCATTGATTTCCCCTTCGATTTGAGGTTTTTGGGCCGTTTTTCCGCCCAAAATCGCGGAAATTTGGGCAGCAGACAGCCCGGCCTAGGCTGGCTCCCAGGCCGGCCTCCCTGCCGAGGCGGCCAGCCTCCAGCCCGGCCTAGGCTGGCTCCCAGGCTGGCCTCCTAGAAAAATGGAAATTTCAGAAAATTGTTTTGGTCATATATTTTGATTTCGGACTCCGTTTTTGGTATTCTTTGGCTCGTTTCGAAGCTATGATCAAGGCCTACATCACCATTGTGGTTGATCCATCATCCACCACCACCAAAATTCGTGGGCAAGCGCGAAGCAACAACAAGAACACAAGAATACAAACACGATACAAAGACACGTTTTCCTCACCGGTCGGTCCAAGCCGGTCCAATAGAATCACCCCCAAAGGGAGAGATTGGTAAGTAGTAGCTACAAGGAGAGGTCGCCACGACAACAAGCACGCCGACGTCAACATGAGGAGAGGCATCCGAACGACTTTCGGCGACACCCCTCCACTGTGGTTCGAAGCGATCGACCGCCATCGAATCGAGGCAGGGAACCAAGGGAGAGGGACCCGGAGGCGGAGGAGGAAGGGCGGCCCCGAGACCTGGAGGCGGAGGAGGAAGGGTGGCCGTCAGACCTAGAGGCGGAGGAGGAAGGGCGGCCATGGCGGCGGGGGCGAGAGGAGCCCTCCCGAGGCGGCAGTCGGCGGGCGCGAGAGGAGACCTCCCCTGCGGCGGCGGTCGGCGTCCATGCTCCTCCACCCTGAGCCCTCTCTTGCGTCCGTGCTCCTCCACCCTGCCCTCTCCTGCGGCGCGATGCGGCATCTGCGGGACGGCCCGCATACGCCGTTAGTTTTTTCCCCTGTTCCGTGGATGCTCGCATTTGTACGTAAGTGGGCTGAAATTAGCGGCGCCGCGGTCGACCCACTACCGCTTGCACCCTGAGATAGGAGGCATAATTACAGTTATTCGGTCCACCTATATACCTATATATCAAAGCAGACCCATTTAGGGCTCCGGTCGCTGCTCCACGTCGATGGCGCACTGTAGCTGCTACAGCTGTGCACTTCTACAGTGCCGCCGCGTACTGTAGCAGCTACAGTACAGACTATTTTTTTTTCCCATTTCGCGATAATATGTACACGAAATATATGCGCGCCGAAGAGTAGCTTCCATTCCCATCATCAGTTTCGAGTTTGGTCGATTCTAACTCCTTAATTTTGGATCCAAACTCGCAAAAACATTTGACGAAATTTGTCAAATTCGCCGCTATCCGTTCAAATTTTCCTTGCACGAGTAGAAGAATATCATCCTTCCGAACGACTTTCATGTTTTAACCTTTTTATTTTCACGGACATAAACATAATTCTCTCCTATCTTCAAATTTACTATAATTTAGGCTGTGAAAAAAAAACCCTAAGCGCTCTGCTCGCCATGGCCGCCATAGCCACCGTAGACGTCAGCCTGACGTCACGGTGGACCCCACCTGACAATTGTTTTAAAAAAAAAAACCACAAATAACCACGGGAAAAATATAAAAATATATATCAAAATGCTAAAAAAAATGGCCAAATACAATCATGTATGAATGATTCAAATTCAAATTGGCCAACATTTGTATAATTTTATGTGAAAATACAACCATATACTTCAGCATTACAACTCAAAATTTAAATTTGCATATTCCAAAAAAGAAATATGACTTTCAAACCTGCAGGTTTTCCCCCCAAGAAAAAATAAAAAGAAAATGGAAAAAAAATTCCATAAATTTCCATACATAACCACCGAAAAAATATAAAAAATATATCAGACTTAATTAAACAAATTAGGAAAACTATTAAATGCTACAAAAACAATAAATTTAAATATATCCAACTGCAAAATATAAAAAAATATCAAAATTACCACAAAAAATAAATGATGACTGTCTATAACATATGATCAAAAAGCAAATTTTAATATTTTGAAAATTTAAATGTCTTTAAAATCTGAATATTTCAAAATTTTAAATGCCTTACAAGTCTGATCATTTTACAAACGTAAAAGGAAATCAAATCTGAAAAACTTCCCAATTTGAAAATTTTCCGAAATCTGAACAATTTTTGAACATAACCTCTATTTACATTTCAATAATTTCAAATATCCACACTTTTAAAATAAATACATTTCCAAATTTAAATTTTACCACACGGGCACGGCGGTGTCGCCGCGCGAAATTTTCCTAGTAGTACTACAAGCTAGAGAGAATCTGCCGGTTCAATGTACATGAACAGTACAAAGAGGTCATATGATTTGAGTCACCAAAAAGAAGAGGTCCTATGATTTTTTATTAAATAGTGGTCCCATAACAAGTTATTAGTTCTAAAATTTCGATTGAGTTCTAGAAATCTATGCAGCTCATACCTGTGTTGAATTGCGGCATTCCATTTTTCACACAAGTCACAAATGGTCATATTCTTTTATGTGAACTTACAAACATAATTTTTTATTATGTACTTGTTTTTTTTTCTTTACAGAAACTTAGAAGTATGACTTTTGCTAATTTTCAAAGCGTATTTTGATGTACTAGGTTTTCGGTCATTCGCAAAAGGACCTAACCAAATAAGGGGTCGCAAACCAAGACGAGGAAACAATTAATTCAAATATTGGAATCAACAGAAACAATGCATGCAGGACTGCCCTTTTCGGAAGAAAAAAACAGAAACAATGGCAAACAGACTCCAAAATAATAGAGTAAATTCTATTTTTACCCGCTAATTATAATATTGTGACAACACTTCTATCTCATTTAGCCCCTAGTTATCACTTAGTTTATTTTCCCAAACTACAACGTTAGATCCAAATTAACACGATAACATTTGATCAAATTGATCTCCTCGTACACAGGACTGACAGGAGAGGTCTAGCTAGCGTAGTAGGCTATCTACTCCCCTCCCTCACCCTGCATGCCCATAACGTGATCCACGACGAGAAGGCGGCGACCCAACAAACCGAGTCGCCGAACAACCTATGGCGGGCGCACGCGCCTACACACGACGCGCCGATTGATCAGAGCTAGCCTAGACGAGCTCCATTTACGACGATGACTCTCTTCTTTGGCACGCACGGTGAGGCACCGTTGATGCTAACTAGCAGAGCAAGATGTGGATGAGTAATGCATCCCCTACCTCCAGCTCTTGTCCCAGTACTGAAATGAACATCAACTTAGTAACCAGTAATTCAAGGCAAAAAACTTGTTCATGTCCTGAGAGGGCATGTCAAATGCTGGGACTTGGAGGAGAAGTTCAGGCTCGGGCCCTCTTAGTTTAGTGTAATTCCACAAATGCAGGAACACATGATTAGCCGTAGAGACAATGTAGGAATTTTTTTTTTTAATGAGTCCACAGAAAAAAAAATGCATTCAAAATAGCGAACACAACTTACAAGCAAAATAACCAACATAGGAAAGTTCTCCTGGATTCCAAGGAAATTCCCTTGCATCAGACACCTACAATTCCTTCATAAGTCCTACTACAATCTAAGCAAAGCATACATGAACTTCTTTTACAGAATGCTTTGAAATGCTTCGAATACAAAAAAGAAGAAGTCAATGTTCAAACTGCCTCCGTAGATGGGGCAGGAACGTGCGTCCAGACGGATATACGCTGAATCTGACGGCCGGAAGGGATACATGGATCGATGGATGCCTGACACTGACATGCATCACATGCCCATGCCCACAATGATCCGCCCCCACATGGCCTCTCTCCCTCCTCTCGCTTCACATACATAACCACCACCAGCAACATTCCTCTGGAACTCGATCCATCCAGCCACAGCCCACGCAAGCACAGAGCACAACAGAATATAGTTAGCTCTGTGGTGATCAGCATCTACGTAGTAACTCTCTCCCAGCGTTGCAGAGTTCTTGCAAAGCCCATGGTTCTGCCGTCCAAGTCCGACGTTGGGGTGGTGATGCCCTGAATCAGAGCTTCCCACGCTGTTGGGGTTTGGTCGGTTGGCCGGAATGCCTGCGAGAATGCTGCCGACGCTACCCGAGGAGGCGACGGAGTTCAAGCAGCGGATGGGGTGCATGGCCGGCGTGTTCCAGATCTTCGACCGCCGCCATGGTCTTCTCACGGCGAGACGACGCGGTGGTGGTGGTCGCGCAGCCCGGAGTACAGTGCCTCCAGGTCCAGGTACGCTTTGCTCGATTCAGCTTCTTTCCATGTGTTTTCTTCGACTCCAAAAGATGGATGATCCTGTTAAAGTTCAACAAGCTGTTAAGACTCAGGAGAGCAAACAGAACCGTGCCAGTGAATTCTGAACAGTGTTATCAGGCAGCATATGCTGTAGTAAAAGGAATCAAATATGTACTATCATCTAGAGTGCCAACTAAGAACGTTGTTTGTTTCATGGGAGTTACATGATCAACAGATCAAGAAACTGAGACAAACGGTGCCGAATAGTATAGTATAGAAGCTGTACGAATGACATGGACCGCACAGTGATTTACCGTATGTAGCAGCAAATAAAATTTCAGATACTTCCTCCGTTTGCAAATAGATGACTTCCCAGAACCGTGCAATCAAACTTTGACTACTAATGGATACCAAACATTTAAATTGTTAAGGTTAAAATAGTACACACAGATTTGTAACAGAAAATATATTCATAATATACAACTTTACAATTTTCTACTAACACACGCTAACAAAAAAATGATGGTCAAATATGCTTACTGGAGACCGTGTTAATATTTCATCACGAAAATAACAGGACAGTGTCATCAACTCATCACACATTTTTATGACGCTCAACTTTTGTCTCAAAAAGAAAAAAAATCAGATCGTTACCACTGTATTTTTGGTCTTTTGGTTTACACTCAGAAATAATTTTACAACAATTTTAATCTCTGTTTGCTTTGTCTAGGTCATGATCATCTAGGCAGCAGCAGCAGCAACAACAACTTGTCGGTGCAAAAGTCATCTACTTCAGACATCACTCTGGTAATTTACCAGTTGTACTGTGACATATAACTAAACCTCAGTTCTTTTTCCAGAAAAGAGGTTATGCATGCACATTTTTAATGTGCAGTTTGGCTGCTGGAAGCAAAACCAATTTAACGCGATACTAAATACATATGCAGGAGAAAACCTTCAGCAAAAATATGACTGATAACACTTGTTTTCCAATGGAAGCCTCGAGAGAATCTTCTTCCACAGCATGCTCTCTGCTCTTGTCCCGGGACAGCAATAAATCAGTGAAACAAGAGCTCCTTGACAACAGTGAGGAGCCCTCTGTTGAGAGGCCAAGAAGGAGCTCACCAAGCTTGAAGTTAATCAAGATAGAGGCTAGATCCAGAAACGCGAACACCAGTCCTGGAGACACCATGCAGGGCTCCATCAGCCGGGACTCCCATGAGCTGGCTGCAAGGACCTCGAAGAAGGAGGAGAGAAATGAATTGCACAAAGATTCACCAAGACCATTGCTGATCTCCAAATTAAAAGATGGAACTTATGTGATTGGGGTAGACAGGAGTACAAGGGTTCCAGCATATGGCCGTGAATGCGGCAGACCACCACGCTTCTCATGTGATGATCGACAACTCCTGCGGTCGGTTGAAGCTCATGAGAGCAAGAAGCCATCAGCAAAGTCCAGGGAGCTCCCTAGGCTGTCCTTGGACAGTAGGAAAGAGGATATGAATCCAGGTTCACGTCCGAAGAACGTTGCTTACAAAAGAACTGATGACAATCTCATGGATCCTTTGAAGCCCCAAGATTCACCGAGCCATCGACGGGCTAGCAGCGTCGTTGCCAAGCTCATGGGATTGGAAGAAATTCCTGGTGTCAACGACAACAACCCTGCAAGATCTCCAAGAACAGTCCATGACGCACAAAGTGACCGTCAGCCACAATCCCCCAGGGTGGTGTGCCCAGATCCCACTGTATCTCAACTGAAGAAGCATTCTCCAGTACTGAAAACCAAGCCTTCTTCAAGAGCTCTCCCTGAAGCTGCCCCTTGGAGGCAGCAGGAGAGAGGCGCAACACGATATAAGGCTGAAGAGAAGCTGCTGAGTGCATCCTTCTATGCCGACATACAAACAAGGCTCAGGGGTCTTAACCTGTCTGAATGCAATAAGGATTTTAGGGCTCTCAGGATACTGGGAGCATTCCACACAGAGGACACCCCATGCCAGAGTGAATCCGATGGCAGCTTCGTACCCATTCAGAAAGCAGAAGCTGAACTGACAGCTAACTCTGAAAAAATTCAATCTCCCATAGTGATCATGAAGCCAGCAAGAAGCATAAAAAACCTGATGCTTCCCTTTGTTTTGATGCTCCCCGTTCTGGGCCAAAACGCCTTGGTAAACTGCGGCACGACGAGCCAAATTTTACCAGAAAAGATGAGAATATCAACAGGAAGAAGATCCATTCTGATAACGAAACCGTTCATTCCAGGGGCAAGGAACCTGTAGTAAAAGGCACAGTTTCACCGAGGCATTCCAGCTCATTGAGCCCCAGAGTACTGCTGAGGAAGGCTGACCCTGAAAGGACGCCTCGCCCGCTGGTTCCTCTAGCTCCAAGCAAGAAATCCAATGAAGCAGTGTCACCAAGAGGCAGACAAAGATCAATGCCTGTACAAGCAAAAAACGTCTGCAGTCACGATGAGGTATTGCGGATTTCTGAAAGCAAAATCAGCTTGGTAAAGCAGGATAATCTTGGTGTAATTGGTTATCCAAATCTAATGAACGCCAAGTCATTATTTCTCTGTCAAAGCAATGCAGCTTCAACACAGAATCATGAGGTACAGATAAATAAATATATTAGAACCTGTGAAGAATCTATCGTTAATTCTTGCATGTGAATTTTTATCACTATAAGAACTGAGTGGCAACCCTTTTCCCAGGAAGCTTCTACAGTTCAGTCTATAAACAAGAAGAAGATCCATCCACTGGAAAACATCCAGAGTCCTGTATCAGTTCTTCACGGCCCGTTATATCATGACGGGTCATCTCCTTCATCGACAAGGATCTCAGATTCGTTCAAAGGTAAGCACTCGATCTGATAAACTATTCTTCTGCATAACTTTTCAACTGTGAGATAATTGTAGTTTGGTTTCCATCAACTCAGGAAGCCCATGCTGCTAGCTATAGGATGAGCATACTTAGCTGTAAGCACATCTGCCAATCATAATGACAGGCAACCAGTAATCAATGCAACCAAATATAGCTTGTGGTCCTTTAAGCTGAGAACGATCACAGTAATTTGACAGTTGCAGAGACATATGCAACTATTTGCTTGTGCCAGATAGTTCAAGAATCAAGAGTACATGAGCCTACCGTTGTTGCCCATGCCTGCACCTAACATCTCTATGAAGACCCAAACCTGCTGTACTTGCCATGCTAGAACGTGATACATGTTTGTTGGAATGTGGATGAGCCAAACGAGATACGGGGACATATTATGTGAAAGTAGCCTAAGCATTGGTATATATTTCTATACTCCCTCCGGTCCTAATTAACTGTCGCGGAAGATCAACTAAGCTAGTACAAAATTCGTATACAGATCACGACAGTTTTTCCGGATCAGAGGTAGTAATTGTTTTGAAAATTCAGTGGAAATAATTAAATCACACTTAAGAAGTTTTTAAAAAATCTCAGCTATAGGCAAGGTGTTATCCAAGCAAAAATTCAAGAATCAACTCAATGTTCGTGAGATACAGAAAAGAACAAATTGCTTTGAATCTCAGACGCGATCGAGTTTGTCCAAATGTTTGCATAGATATATGCTATGTCTTATAGGGCGGTAACTAGGATTGTTTATTTAGAAGGTTCAAGTTAGAATGTTTTGGGAACACTGACATGTGATATTTCATTTTCATGAAATTTGCAAAAAGAAAATAATAATATATAAGAGCTTATAGCCCATTTCAGAGGATATGTCCCCTACACGTATACCTGCTTTCTTACAGCTGAACTAGATAGCCCTGAATTCTCAACATACTTTTTCCTTTTTCACCTCTTCAGATGGCGAGACACATACTTCAGATGAGCCTTTGAATTTAACAAGCCTCCCTGACACGCCACTGTCGAAGACAAGCAGCGAGGACAACCAGATAAAGCCAGAAAATATGAAAGCTCTCATCCAAAAGCTTGAGCTCCTACAATTTTTGAGTGATGAAACTCTGAAGACTAATGCAATCTTGTCATCAGTTACTTGCAACAAGGATCACCAGTACATTTATGACATATTTCATGCGTCAGGTCTCCTGCACAATGAACTAAGTTTGAGGACTATGCCCTGTCAGCTGCGGTCAGACAGTTACTCCATCAATCCAGAGCTTTTCCTTATCCTTGAGCAAGCAAAACCAGACACCGAAAAGCTTCACCGTATGCTCATTTTCGACCTCGCAAATGAACTCATCACAAAGAAAATGGATATCCACCAAACGAATCAATCAACACAGTTTCTTCCAACGAAGAAGTTAAGTGGGTTGCAAAGTTTTAAGGACTTGTGTGCAGAGATCGACGGCCTCCTGTCCGCAGCCTCCATGATAAGATGCTCCGAAAAGGAAGAAGATGAGAGCATGCTAGCCGAGGAGGCGGCATGTGGAATGAAAGAATGGAAGAGTTTTGATAGTGAGCTACTAGAGATTGTTTTGGGCATTGAAAGATCCATCTTTAAGGATCTTATTGGTGACTTGATAAGTGAAGGAGCCACAAGGAAGGTGCAAGAGAGGGAACGGAAGCTAAGGAGGAATCTGTCTTTCATTAGCGTATAGGCTAAATAATTTTGTAACTTTGCTGTTTCTTAAGAAGTTTAGCTAACTGTGCCATGCTTTATAGCTTACCAAAGAGTAAATAAGCTGCAGGAATTTGTATAAATGTTCCTGAACAAACCATCAATAAATCTGCAATCTAGACAAAAGAGGCACCTAACTGAAGAATAAAAGTTTTGTCACAAATGTTCCTCTCGTCAGATGAGGACATCATTTTCATCATACAATCTGTTACTGTTTGTTTCAGAATATGACCAATAGAGGGCCCTGCTTAGTTGGATAAAATGATAATGGTAGGATAACTGAAACCACCTGGCACTGGCAATGGTAGAAGCATCTCACACTGTTTTTTTTTGAAAGTTCCAGCAATTGCTGGCTTCCGATTTTCAATAGTAGGTAGAATATTTACAGGGTTACCCGAAGGCAAAGGAGTAACTGAAAAGAAATTCAGAAAAAAACTGAAACAACTAGGCTAAAAAAGGTGAGGCAGACGTAGTTCAGGGTGGTTCCCAGAGTAGTTTCCGTAGCTTCTTTGCTCCTACAAAGGCCCACTCTCGTGCCTCATCTTTGATCAGCTGAACAAGATGAGGTGCTGCGGATGATCGTTGGTTGAAGATCCGGTTGTTTCTTTCCTTCCAAATGGTCCAGCAGGTTAGGATCAGCAGGGACTTGATCGCATGTCGGTGCTGTGGAGCCGAACCTTCAAGGGCTGCTTGCCATGCATCAGTGATTGATGCGGCTTGCGACCAGCTCGCCGGCGTAAGGCCAGCACATCCCTCCCAGGTTGAGAGAGCAGTCCAGATACGACAGGAGACCGGACATTCCATGAACAGGTGGTAGGCTGACTCCAGGCTTCGATTGCACAAGCCGCAGAAGTACGAGTTGGGCCATCCTCGTCGAAGCAGTCGATCGGCGCACCATAGCCTGTCCTGAAGCAGTAGCCAAGAGAAGAATTTACACTTCGCCGGTGCCCAGGGCTGCCAGACCAAGTTCTTGATCGGACTAAGAGTTCTTCCCTCAAACTGTATCCTGTATGCCGAGCGTGTTGTATAGCAGTGGTCGGCGGTCAGAGTCCATGTAATGGTGTCCGTGATGTGCTCCTGAAGATTGATCTGCGCGTTCTGCAGTTCACGCCACAGCTCTAGGAAGACGGTAACCAGCGGTGTAGTGGCGATGTGCCGCAGGTCAAGCACCCACTGGTGATCTGCGAGTGCAGCCGCCACCGTGCGCGCCTTCCGGCGTGAGGCCCTGAACAGATCAGGGTATCGTTGCCGCAGCGATGAGTCACCGAGCCAGTTGGAGCTCCAGAAGATGGCTGTTGTTCCGTTCCCGATCGTCACCTTGGTGGCTGCAGCGAAGAGGTCGATGTCGTGGGCATCAGTCGGGATTTCCATCCCTACCCAAGGCCTCGTGGCAAAAAAAAAAAAAAAATGAATGAGTGCGTAGGAGGAACTACACACTACTTTTAATATAGTAGAAGGTGAGATTCGAACCCAGGCTGCCTAGTCCACCATCAGTGGTGCTAGCCAGTAAGCCCCTGGGCTGTCTCTCTAAATGAATGAGTGTGTAGGAGGAACTACACACTACTTTTGCTGCCATAGGAGAATAATGAGTTCGGCTGGGGCCAAAATTTGACACATCGTCGGTCTCCATTATTAAAATGCTAAGGCGAATTGGATTTTACGTTGAAAAAAATACTGGACCATCAACTTCTGTCCTCTATAATCTATATCATGAATTGTGTTGCAGCCCCCGCAGACAGTTTCCATATGGCCCTCCTTGTATCGTACCAGAACTTCATGATGACATGCTACTCATCAGGTGGAAATGTCCATAGATTTATTTCCCCATAGTTTTTTTTTTGCATTGTTTCCCCATAGTTTGCTTCGATAACCTCAATTAAATATAATCAAGAATTCCCCAAAATGGTAGGCATGGAAACGTAAGCCGGGATGCAGATGGCGGGAGGCATGACCTTTCTTTGAGAAATTACCCAACAGATGGCGTTCCTTTCATCTTGAAGTCAAGAGAACAATAAACATTCTCTAGGTCGAATGTGAAACAATTCTCAACACTATATTTCCATAGCACCACTATATGAAGCCACAATAAAAGGGGAAGGAAATGGAGAACGGGCGGGATTGAAAGACCTGTGTCCTTGGATTTCGCGCATGACCCTCGACTCCAGGATCCGGCGAAGCAGCGGCCGACGCGATCTGCGTGGCCGTCCATGGCCGGAACCCTAGAGAACCCTTCCTCCTCCTCTACAGGCTGAAGCAACAAAGCCTGAGGAAGATGACACCTTTTTTTTTGAGTGGAGACTGGAGAGGAAGAGGACTCAGCTTGTAGAGAATACAAAGCGTGACGTTTATGTTTTACTAGAACTTTTTCGATTTTTTCTGAAAAGTTTTATTTTTGAGTTTCAGATCTGGGTGAATCTTGTCCATCAGATATAAAACGGAGGGACAAGATTCATCCAAGTCGCTCGGTAACTTGTGACCTACAAGTCACTGAAAGTCCGGAGAGGAAGATGACACCCTTTTTTTAGGCAAGGAAGATGACACCTGAGAGGTGAGATGGGAACACCAGGCCAAGCCAGCCCGATGTCTTGCAGGGCCAACCACTACTGGGCCACCGGCAGGTTAGTTTGTGTTCGCTGGCCCTCACTAAACTTTAGTTGGTGCTTAAAAAAAACTAAACTTCACAGAGATTTCTGGAAATAGGCGTTCGCCCGGTTTATAAATAAAACAACGACCATACAAACTCCAGCATACAACTCGACACCACCACACGCACCCAAGGCAAGATGCAAAGGTGTTAAAAAACAGCTATGCCACTCCAACAACGCGAGGAGATGAAGCCGTGTTCGACTAACGATGGACTCTAAAACGCGCCTTCAAAAAGGGAACGACGCTGAAGTGCTGCCACTGCCTGATCCAAAGGATCAGGGTTTTTACCCGGAGCAACCCGAAGGACGGAGGCAATACCACGACGACGCCGCCGCCGGCGGCTTGGCCGGAACCAGACATGGTCTTCACACCGGCGAACCTCTTCCACCTCCGAAATGTGGGTGTGGCCACGATGACGTACCACCCTGACGAGGCGTGGACTCGGCAAATCCCTGGGTTGTGTACCCCGGGTTGATTGAAGGGGAGAGAGATGAGCGCTGGTGATCACGACGGCTGACAAGCAAGACGTTTACTCAGGTTCAGGCTCCCAGAGGATAACACCCTACTTCCTGCTTGTCTGGTATTGAATGGCGAGTTGTGGCTACAATGGCGAGATGGCAATCTCGCTAGGGTTTGTGGTGGCGGCTATGAGCGTACCCTAGACGAAGGACCCTCCTAGCCTTTATATGGTAGGCTAGGTCTCAGGTTAACGGTGCCGATGGCGCTTACAAGCATGGCTGGGGTCACATGACCTAGCGTCGACTATCGGCCGCACGTCGTCCTCCTTGGGCCTTCCTTGGGCCCTCGTCATAAGGCTGATGGGCTTGGCGTGACCCAGGTATCCCCACCGTGGGGTAGTCGAAGAGTGACCCCACGACAGGAGCCCCCGAGTGCTTAGTCGAATCGTAGAGTCGGGTAAAGGACTCCTTCCTCCTGGGCACGCCGTCGGGTTCCTGAAAGGAACGAGTAAAATTGGTCGACTCCGGCCGTTCAGGGCTTATGGAGGATTCCTTAGTCGAACCGTCGACGGCTGGGTAAAATACTGTGCGTACAGCCTTAGTCGGTGATTTTTCGACTGCTAATGTTCTGAGTCACTCGGGAGCGCGAACAGCGCTCCCGATGGGAGTAGCCCCCGAGATTAAGCTGAATTGCTTGCAATTGAGGTTAAACTCAATTTTTCTTCGGTCGAAAAGCCCGCTCCCGATGGGAGTAGAGAAGGGACTCGACTGTTGGAGTCGCGACTGGCTTTGCGTGACTTACTGTGTATTCGGCCGGTTTGGCTTACTGCACAAGTTTCTTCAGCTCTTGGAGCTTACTGAATCTTCTTGCACTCGAATGAACTGTTCGAGTTTGTTCGGCTCTTAGAGCTTACTGAATATTTTTGTGCACTCGAATGAATTGCTCGAGTTCCCGATCAGCCCATTGGCTTACTTGCTACGCTTGCGCAGTTGACGTCAGCGCTGGCGTTTTTTGGCTCACTCTGTGTCCGATGGGACGTGACAGTGCGGTCCCACTGTCAGTATTGACTGGAGACAGCGGTTGCCGCTTTATACTGACCGTTGGGCGCGAAAATTTCGCGGTGTGATGATGGCGCCTTGATTCCCGCGCGTAGTGGGCGGCGTGGCCGGCGACGGTTGCTATCTCCGCGGACACGTGGACGGCCAGATGATGTTGTGGAGTGCGGTTTCGCTGAGGACGGCCTGGATTAACTGGCCACGCGGTATATATTTTTTACCGCGGTGGCGAACAGTTCATTCCATCCCCATTCTGCCATCGTCTCTGCTGCTTTCTCTCCGCCATTGTTGCTCCTCTGCCAGTTTCTTTTCTCCACCCTCCATGAGCAAGGCCGCGATGAAGAGGGGGAAGCCTGCTGCTGGCGCCGTCGCCGCCGCCGAGGCGAGCGTGATGAAGAAGCCCGACGGCGACTGGGTCAAATCGTCGGTGAAGAAGGCCGACCTCGAGGCCCTCCGCGCGCAGGGGCTGCTGCCGCCGGCAGATAAGGCGACGGTGCGCGCTCCGGGAAAGAGGTATTCCCCGCTCCTCGCGAGGGGGAACGCGTGTGCTTCGTGGATTTCCTTCCGCGGGGTTTCGGGTTCCCCCTCCACGATTTCGTCCGTGGTCTCTTGTACGCTTATGGGATTCAGATCCACGATCTGACTCCCAATAGCGTCTTGAGCATCGCGAGCTATTTCGTGCTCTGCGAGTGCTTCCTGGGAATCGCACCCAACTGGCTGCTGTGGAAGTCGCTATTCCTCGTGAGGAGGAACGTGGGGAAGAGCAAGCAGGTGTATCCAGTCGGCGGCTTCGGCATCCAGGTGCGTGGCGACACCTCCTACTTTCAGATGAAGAAGTCCGACTCCGTCCAGGGCTGGCGGAAGAAGTGGTTCTACATCAGGTGCGACCAGGAAGGGCTTCCCGACTTCGCGGCTGATCGCGAGTTGCGGAAGACGAACGCGTGGGCGCACCCTGTCGAAGGAGGACAGGGAGGCGACTCAGCCCTTGCTGACGCTTCTTCGTGGCCTTCTGAAAAGTCTCGGGCGCGAGACAGGTGGAATTCACCTCATCGCCACCTTCTTCAGGCTTCGGGTGCAGCCGCTCCGCAGTCGCGTCCACCCAATGTGGGCGCGTGAGGATGCTGGCAATGAGCTCGATGATGACGCAGTCGAGTCGAAGGTGAGGAGCATCACTAGTCTCCGAGCCGCTGACCCGTGCAATGTCAAGTGCCCAGTCGAGCCATATGGGCCTAATAATCCTGTGCCTGAGGTGAGCTTCGTTTGCTTTGTTTGTCTTGTATCTTCTTCTGTCGAATCTTTTTGCCTGACTCGAATGCTTCATTTGCTGACAGGGTCGTTCGAGCTATGTCAGTCTTCCTCCGTTGATGGAGAATGGACCTCATGAAGAGGCAGAGTTCCCTGAGGACGAGGTTGATGACGATGAAGTTCCCTCCGCCACCTCTCCGAGTGAAGAGTTGGAGGAGGATGATGAAGATGAGGAGCCGCTGTGGAAGCGGCAGAGGCGAAAGAGTGGCGACTCTGGTTCGGCTTCGTCGCCCGTGAAGGAGGCGGGTGTGAACGAGGAAGAGACGAGCGAGTCCTCTTCGGGCGCTAGGCACCCGAGTGACCTGGCTGAGCCTTTGGTCGTGCCTCCACTCGGCTCTGCACCGCCGACTGAGTTTGCGAGGATGGCCTCCGTCTCCCTGGGAAGTGAAGATGATGTTGATGTCGCCAGGTTAGTCGCGTAACCATTGCCTTGTTTTTGTCGAGTGTGCTTTTTCACTTGCGAGTCCTTGAATTGAGTTATCTTGTCACAGCGACCGTACTGGCGTTGCTTCTTCCCCTCGTGAGATGGAGCACACTTCTGCTCCCATGATCGAGCAGACTGCGAAGACGACCGGAGAAGAGGCTCTGGCGGGTGACGCTTTGGCCTTGAAGGCTTCGACCTCCTCCGTGCCAGAGAAAGCTGCTGATGCGACTCCGGTTGACGCTGGGCTGCTTGAGCATGTAAGTGTCCTTCGACTCGTTCTGCAAAATCTGTATCGGGTGCGCGAACAGCGCTCCCGATGGGAGTAGCCCCCGAAGATGTGCGTGACTAGAATAGTCGGGCGCAGATTGATGTCTTGTGTTTCCTGCAGCCATTTTATCGCCAGCAGATGGAGGGAGCCGCAGCCTTCGTTCGCATGGAGCAGGAGAGGGATCAGCTCCGCATGCTCTGGAGCAAGCGAATAGTGAGTGTGAACCCTTGTGTTCGAGGGGTGCCTTTATTGCTAACTTTGCTCCGTTGATCCGTAGGCGAAAAGGAGAGCATGAAGAAGCGGGTCGCGGAGCTGGAGAAGTTGCTGGGTGAAGCCCAAGAGCGTGAACAAGCTCGGGATGATCTGGAGAAGACCCAGGTCGACCGCTTGCTCGCACTCGCAGATGTTGTTGGAAGTAAGTATTTCAGCTCAGTGCCTACTTTGTCTTTTGTCGACTTCGGATGTCTTATGGGCGTGGATTTCTGTTGATCAGAGACTTGCGGGGGTGCTCCTCCAGAAGGGTCCTCCAGCGAGAATGTCGACTTGGCGAAGGCTGTTGGCTTCATGGACCGCGTCTGCGCGTATGCTTCGGCGGCGCTGCAGAAGTCGACAGGCGCCTTGGCGACTGTGCACCAGAGCATCTTCCCCAGCAAGCCACCGCCAGTTGCTGTTGACGCGCTTGCGGCTCCGTTCGAAGGCAATGCGACCACCTTGGCGGACTACACGCGTGCGCAGACGGTACGCGGCTCCGAGCTCACTTTCCAGCTACTTCTTGGTCACCAAGTCGTAGGTGATTTTGAGAAGGTTGTCAGCGACTTCCCTCGGAAGCCTGATGGCAGGACCGCGTCCCTTAGCGGTGTGAAGGCGCAGGCGAGTCAGCTGGCTGCGAAGTTGGTCGCCACCTTCGAGAAGAGGATTGCCAAAGCTGCAGAGTTGGCTGCTAGGAAGAGCCGTTCCCAGTCGGAGTCTGTGATGTAGACTCCGTTCTTTTAGGATTCTTCTGCTTTTGGTTCTTGGTCTGTAATGAACTATATAGTTTGCGGGTCTTCTGGCCGCGAACATGCTGATGTTGAAATGTGAATTTGTGTCTTCGAGTCTTCTTTCATATCTAACTTGAGTGAATGTGTTCTTTTCTTGCTTGACGCTGTCGAACTTGGCAGTCTGAGATGGGCGAAGCTCCTGGGGTCGCTGGAACGACTGGTGCGGGCGACGAGGAGGACACCTCTTCGGCTGCACCCGCTCGTCGTCGTCGAGCTCCTCCAGCTCCTGCGCGAAGCGTGAATGATCAACGAGTGATCACCTTCATGAGGAACAAGTTGTTGAGCTCGAGTCGAAGTTGAAGAGCGCGGAGTTGGAGTTGGAGCGCTTGAGGTCGCGGCCCGTTGCGCCGTTCTCCCAGCGAGAGGAGTTTCTGCTAGGCGAGATAGACTTGATCAGTCGGCAGCTGCAAGGTTGGTTTTCTAGCACCGTGCTTCGACTTCTTTATCCTTTTACTGTTCTTAGCTTCGGGTCTTGATGCAGATGTGAATTCTGACTGGAAGGCCGAGCAAAGTCGAGTAGACGAGCGGGTGGAGAAAGAAGCCGCCGGTGACTCACCCGAAGCGCGTCATTTTTGGTCAAATAAATCCAGAGGCAGCGTACTGGCTCGAATGTTGGATCGCACCTGGCGGGCTGCTGTGCTCTTGGAAGGTTGCAGAAAAACCCTCTGGCAGATCAACAGGGTGTACTTCCGCACAACGAGCAGCCTAATGGACTGGCTGCGCTGCTGGAGAGGTTCCGTGAAGGCAGTGCGTTGAAGGAAGTCGTGCACACTCAACTTGTTGCCGGGGCGAACGTGGCGCTGGCGTACGTTCGAATGCATCGGCCTAATCTTCCACTGTACAAGGTGCTTGACGGCTTGCCTGGAGAGGGTGACTACGCCGATACTCTTGCGGCTGCGCGTCAGATGATTCAGCAGGTCCAGAGCTTTAGTGAGCACCTTGTAGGGCCACTCGATGCGCCAAAGGGCGAGCCTGTAGAATAAGAGTAGTAGATGCTGTTGTATAGCGTTAGCTTGTAAAAGAAATTTTTCCAAGTGGAAATATGAGTGTATGTATGCCGAGGTGGGGGTAGCCCCCGAGTGAGTAAATTGTATCTTGTAGACTTCTGTAAACCTGTATGGCGCAGCCCCCGAGCGATCGAGTGCGGCCTAGGATTTTGAATTAGACATGTGCGGCGCAGCCCCCGAGTGCTTCGAGTGCGGCCGAGGTGTGTCGAGTCAGACCTGTGCGGCGCAGCCCCCGAGTGCGTCGGGTGCGGCCTAGGATTTTGACTTGGACCTGTGCGGCGCAGCCCCCGGTGCTTCGGGTGGTGACCTAGGCTTTTGGACCTGTACGGCGCAGCCCCCGAGTGCGTCGGGTGCGGCCTAGGTTTGACTTAGACCTGTGCGGCGCAGCCCCCGAGTGCTTCGGGTGACGGCCAAGGATTTTCGAGTTAGACCTGTATGGCGCAGCCCCCGAGTGCGTCGGGTGGCGGCCTAGGTTTGACTTAGACCTGTGCGGCGCAGCCCCCGAGTGCTTCGGGTGCGGCCTAGGATTTTCGAGTTAGACCTGTATGGCGCAGCCCCCGAGTGCGTCGGGTGCGGCCTAGGTTTTCGAGTTGGACCTGTATGGCGCAGCCCCCGAGTGCGTCGGGTGCGGCCTAGGTTTGACTTAGACCTGTGCGGCGCAGCCCCCGAGTGCTTCGGGTGCGGCCAGGATTTTGGACCTGTATGGCGCAGCCCCCGAGTGCGTCGGGTGCGGCCTAGGTTTGACTTAGACCTGTGCGGCGCAGCCCCCGAGTGCTTCGGGTGGCGGCCAAGGATTTTCGAGTTGACCTGTATGGCGCAGCCCCCGAGTGCTCGGGTGCGGCCTAGGTTTGACTTAGACCTGTGCGGCGCAGCCCCCGAGTGCTTCGGGTGGCGGCCTAGGATTTCGACTTGACCTGTATGGCGCAGCCCCCGAGTGCGTCGGGTGACGGCCTAGGTTTATGTTGCTTTTTGACTAAAAAAGTAAAGGGGAGAGCTTGTTCCACAAATCACTTCATTGATTTTTGCGAGCAGGCCGCCTCATTAAAACCCTTCCAGTCCCCTCAGGTACCCTGGTAAGGGAAAGAGTGCGTCTGGAACCTGCCGCTCTTGACATAGTACACTTTGTTACAAGGGGGAGTCGATTAGGCGTAGAAGCGGCGCAGTTGCGCAACGTTCCACGGGTTGTGCAGACTGTCCCCGTCTTCGAGTCCTTCAGGCGGTAAGCTCCGCCGCCGATTGCCTCTGTCACGATGTATGGACCTCCCACGGGGAGGCTAGTTTGTGCACCTTCTTCTGTTTGAGGCGGAGGACAAGGTCGCCAGGGACGAACGCTCTGGGCCGCAGTCGCCGCCCGTGGTAGTTGCGTAAGTCTTGCTGATACACGGCTGTGCGGGTAAGGGCGATGTCGCGTGCTTCGTCCAGGGTATCCATGTCGTCCTCGAGTGCTTCTTCTGCGTCGGACTCGTC
This sequence comes from Poa pratensis, assembly GCA_947311845.1. Taxonomy (NCBI): domain Eukaryota; kingdom Viridiplantae; phylum Streptophyta; class Magnoliopsida; order Poales; family Poaceae; genus Poa; species Poa pratensis. The sequence goes on along the minus strand of CAMZMU010000045.1, from coordinate 27,262,874 downwards.
GTAGGCCACCACTCGGGGTGCATCGAACTTGATGTCGCATGGCATGACTGCTTCTGCGCCGTAGACCATGAAGAATGGCGTGTACTGAGTGGATCTGTTTGGCGTAGTGCGCACTCCACAGCACAGATGGCAGCTCTTCAACCCAGGCGCCTGCGCGCGCCTCAATGGTACTCGCAGGCGCTTCTTGATGCCCTTGCAGACTAAGCCATTGGACTTTTCGACTGCCCGTTGGACTGCGGGTGCGAGACAGATGCGTAGTTGAGCTTGATGCCTTGCTCGGAGCAGAAGTCCTTGAACTCTTCGGCTGTGAAGTTCGTGCCGTTGTCGGTGATGATGCTGTGTGGCACTCCAAACCTGAAGATGATCGACCTGATGAAGTTAACTGCCGAGGAGGCAGTCGAACTTGTAATAGGCAGCTTCGATCCACTTCGTGAACTTGTCGACTGCCACCAAGAGATGCGTGTGTCCTCCCGGCGAGGACTTCTTGAGTGGACCCACCATGTCGAGCCCCCATTGAGCGAAGGGCCAGGCGAGTGGAATGGTCTTTAGTGCTGATGCTGGTGCGTGCGGCTTGTTGGCGAACTCCTGGCAGCCGAGACATTTCCTCACGAGTTCTTCTGCGTCTTGCATTGCGGTGGGCCAGTAGAACCCGGCTCGTAAGGCTTTGGCCACTAAGGCTCGACTGCTGGCGTGGTGCCCGCAGATGCCAGCGTGGATCTCGAGTAAGATGGCTTGACCGTCGACTGGGTCGATGCACCTTTGGAGGACTCCCGAGATGCTTCGCTTGTAGAGCTCCCCTTGATGACGGTGAAGCCCTTGGAGCGGCGGATGACGCGCTTGGCTTCGACTGGGTTTGTTGGCACCCTCTGCTGCAGTATGTAAGCCAGGTATGGGCTCGTCCATGTGGGCTCGATCAGCATCACCTCCATAGGCTCCTTCTCCGTGCTGGGCGGGTCGGTGGTGCTCGTTGTCGATGTAGAGGATCCTGGCGCGGGCCGGAGCTTGACGGAGCGTTGCGTGATGCACTCGAGGAAGACTCCGGGTGGCACCGGCGCTTTGTTTGAGCCCAGGTTGGCGAGGGTGTCGGCTTCCTCGTTGCTCTCGCGGCCGACGTGCCGCAGCTCGCAGCCGTCGAAGGTACCTTCCAGCTGGTTGTACAGGTCCCTGTAGGCGATCATGTTGTCGGCGATGGCGTCACATTGCTTCATGGTTTGTTGCACGACGAGGTAGGAGTCTCCGTAGATCATGAGGTGAGTGGCGCCGCAGTTCTTGGCCATCCGCATGCCGTGGATCAGGGCCTCGTACTCTGCCTCGTTGTTGGAGGGCGTTGGGAAGTTCATCTGCAGCACGTACCTCAGCTTGTCGCCTTTGGGTGAGATGAGGACGACTCCCGCCCCTGCTGATCTGAACTTCTTGGAGCCGTCGAAGTACATTGTCCATGCGTTGGACAGGTCGGGTACGTCTGGTAGCTGGGCCTCTATCCACTCGGTGGTGAACTCTGGAAGCACCTGGGCCTTGATTGACTTCGGGTGCGCGTACTTCAGCCCCCAGGGCCCTAGCTCAACAACCCACTTGGCGACTCGCCCGTCGCGGCTTGGTTGGTGAGGATGTCGGAGAGCCCGGAGGAGCTTACTACCGTGATGGAGTGCTCGGAGAAGTAGTGGACGACCTTCCTTGATGTCATGAAGACTCCGTATGCTAGCTTCTGGTAGTGCGGGTACCGCTGCTTGGACAAGGTTAGCACCTCACTGAGGTAGTAGACGGGTCGCTGAACAGGGTAACTGTGTCCTTCTTCTTCTCGTTCGACTACGAGTACCGTGCTGACCACCCTGTTCGTGGCTGACACGTAGAGGTATAGCGGCTCGTTCTCCAGTGGCGCCACCAGTACTGGGGAAGTCGTGAGTGTTTTCTTGAGTTGGTCGAACGCGACTTGCGCTTCTTCTGTCCACTCGAACTTGTCTGTCTTTTTCATCAGTTGGTAGAAAGGCAGGGCCTTTTCTCCCAACTTACTTATGAACCGGCTGAGAGCTGCGACTCGGCCGGCTAGGCGTTGCACCTCATGAAGCTTGGTCGGTGCTGGCATTGCGAGTATGTTTTGCACCTTCTCGGGTTGGCTTCGATTCCTCTTGCAGAGACGAGGTACCCGAGCAGTTCTCCGGCTGGCACGCCGAAGACACACTTGTCCGGGTTCAGCTTGATCTGATACTCGTTGAGGGCGGCGAAGACCTTGCGGAGGTCGGCGATGAGAGTGTCCTCCGTTCGAGTGGTGACGACTATGTCGTCGACGTATACTTGGACGATCTCTCCGATTAGCCCCTTTAGGCAGGCTTGCATTGTGCGCTGGTACGTGGCTCCAGCGTTCTTCAACCCGAAGGGCATCGTCTGGTAGCAGAAGACGCCATGGGGTGTGATGAATGCAGTCTTCTCTTCATCGTCGACGTTCATCCTGATCTGCTGGTACCCTGAGTAGGCGTCCAGGAAGGATAGGCGTGCGCAGCCTGCAGTCGAGTCGATGATCTGATCTATCCGCGGGAGCGGGAAATGGTCTTTGGGGCAGCATTTGTTGAGGGCGGTGAAGTCGACGCACATGCGGAGTTTCTTCGTCTTCTTCTTCTCCACCAGGACTGGGTTCGCTACCCAGTCCGAGTCCTTGATCTCTCGGATGAATTTAGCGTGGAGCAGTCGATCGATCTCCTTGCTTATTTCGTCTCGTTTGGGTCCTGAGAAGCGTCGCATGGTCTGCTTGACGGGTTTGGCGTCCTTGTGGACGCGTAAAGAGTGCTCGGCGAGGTTCCTGGGTATGCCTGGCATGTCAGAAGGTTGCCAGGCGAAGATCTCCCAGTTCTCACGTAGAAACTCGACGAGCGCGCTTTCCTATGCGATAGGCAGCTCGACGACACTTTGACTGTCTTGTTTGCGTCCGTCGGGTGGACCTGATGAGTTGTCGTGTCGTCAGTCGTGTTGAAGGCGGCGTCCTTGGCTTGCTTCTTGCGTGGCGGGAAGATGGTTTTGTCGTTGTCGACTGCCATCGCCTCGAAGTGCTCTTCCATTCCGAAGAACTCGGAGATCTTGCTGAACTCGCGGTCGCAGCTGTTGGAGCGGTCGAAGTCGCCGTGCACCGTGATGACGCCCTTGGGTCCAGGCATCTTGAGCATGAGGTAGGCGTAGTGAGGTACCGCCATGAATCTGGCAAAGGTTGGGCGCCCGAGTATCGCGTGGTACTGCGACTTCCAGTCGACTACCTCGAAGTCGATCGACTCCCTCTTGAAGTTTTCGGGTGTGCCGAAGATGACGTCGAGTGTGATCGTTCCCATGGGCGTGACTGCTTGCCCTGGTACTATGCCATGGAAGGTGGTCTCTGATGCCGCCAAGTCCGTCGTTGGCCTGTTTATCCTTCTGAGGGTGTCGGCAAAGATGATGTTAATGCCACTGCCTCCGTCCATGAACACCTTTTTCAGGGTGTAATCTCCGATCAGAGCTTCGACTACCAGAGCGGCGTGCCCGGGTCGTGGTACTGCAGGCGGGTGATCTGCTCTGGAGAACGTGATTGGTGTCTCTGACCCTCTCAGGTAGTCGGGTACTGCAGGTGGACAGGTGATGGCCTGGAAAACTTGGCGAGTGATGATCTTCTGGGTCCTGTTTGAGGGGCGCCCCTTCTGTATCATGTTGAGTTGTCCGCGTGCCGCTGGATATGCGTCCTGGATCACCGGTGGGGCATCTTGCTGCGGCTGCTGCTGCTGCTGCAGAAAGGCTCCCGCCGCCTGTGCTGGATTAGCGACTGCGGGTGCGGGTGCTGCCTGGATGGCCAGCTGCGCGGCTGGCTGCGCTGCGGGTGCTGGAGTGACTATCTTCTGCATGGCTTCGTATATTTTGCGTGCCTTTCGACAGTCCTTCAACAGGTGGTTGGATCCCCACTTGCCCGTTTCCGGGTTCCTGAACATGTGGTGCCTGCAGGGTTGTTCCAGCTCTTCCGCTGGGCTTAGTGTGCGTTTCTGCCACTCGCGTTTATGGCCTCCGTCGCTGCGGTAGCTGCTGCCGCCGCTTCGGTTGTACTGCCCCTGGCTGTATTGGCGACTCTGGTCACCGCCGCTTCGACTGTACTGTGCATGGCTGTATTGGCGACTGCTGTCGCGCGCTTCATCCTCACGGGGGGTTTGGAATCCCGCCGCTACTAGCTCGATTGAGTCGTTGCCGTTGTAACGCGGCTTCTTCTTGTGGCGTCCTTCTCGCCAGTTGCTTGGTCCGGCTTCGTCCTTCGGGGAGTAGTGTGAACTATTGCGGACCGAGTCCTCTCCGTCTGCCCACTGGTTTGCTATCTTCATGACCTCGATCATGTTTTTCGGCCGGAGCCTACCAAACTCCTCGCGGAGGTCGCGGCGGGAGACGCCGTGCATGAAGGCATCCATCACTCGGTCCTCCGAGGCGGTCTCCATGGTGTTGCGGAGCAAGGTCCAACGCTGGATGTATGACCGGAGCGGCTCGTCTCGTCCTTGCTTGCATGCTTGTAGCTCGACGAACGTCGTCGGTCTCGAGTACGTCCCCAGGAAGGATTTAACGAAGGCCTCCGCGAACTCGTCCCACGTCCTGAAGGCGTTCTTGGGTTGAGTGTTGAGCCACCCGCGTGCAGAGCCCGTGAGCATCAGCTGGATGTACTGCATGGCCGTAGTCGAAGTACCGCCCTGGCAGCTGCAGGCTATGAGGTAGTCTTCTAGCCAGAGTCTCGGGTCCTGCTTCCCGTCGTACTTGACTGCTTCTGCCGTGAGCTTGAAGCCCTTGGGCATTCTTGTGTCGCGTATGTTGAAGCTGAAGCATGCGGCGCCGCACGGCTCGTAGTCGCCGTCGTTGCGGTCGTAGTCGAAGTTGGACGTGCTGACCGGCCGCTGGGTGCGGCTGCGGTCTACCGTCCTTTGTGTGATGACGTTGCGGAGGTCTTCACCTGGCTGCGGTTGTCGCAGTTGTCTTGCCGCCGGGGCTGCGAGTGCTGCGGGCTCGTGGTCGCGGCGATCTCGATCTTCTCGCGCTTTTTCTGTCGGCGCCTTGTTTATCAGTGCGTCTTCGAGTGCCTTGATAGACATGATCTGCTGCTTGTGGAGGAGAGCGCGCGAGTCGCCCTCAGGCGGCTGTGTCAGCCGCAGGTATGTTTCGACTGCCATGAGTGCGGCTCCGGGTGTCTTGGGGACGGGTATCCCGTCTGCGTCTTCTATGTATGATGACTCGAGGTTGCGGGTGACTCTAGCGCGGTCGGCCTCCGTCATCAGGGGCACGCGGGCTCTGTGGCGCCTTGCTCCTTGTGAGACCTCTGTTGAGGCAGTGAACGAGTAAGCGGCCCTCCTGGCGCTCGACGCGTCAGCCTCCTCCTTGCGTCGGAGGAGCTCGGCCTTCTCTGCGCGGAGTCGTTCGCCTTCCTTCCGTAGCAGGTACTGGACCGCCATAAGGTCCTCCCGGGGTGCATCCGGTGGGGGGTACGTGCCGTCCTCGACGTGCTTCAGGGCTTTGATTGCCATGTCGCGGGTGATGGTGAGTCGCGTCACCTGGTCCGGCATGACCACCTCCAGTGGGTATGCGGGTTCGTCGTCGTTGCCCTGCGGCCTCTGGCCGATCATGAAGACTTGCGCGGGGTAGATCTGGGCAGTGGGACGGGTGCTGCCACTGCTGCTTCCTTCGTCCGAGCCGTGCTCGGAGCTGAAAATGGGTGCGACGTGGTGGACACCACAGTCGCCGCCGAGGCTCCTTCCCTGGAGTTTCGCGATCTTCGCCGCGGACGTGAGGAGTGATGTCGCTGTCGTCGACGTGGGCGCGATTGGCTTGTTGACGATCTTGTAAGTCGATGGAGACGCGAGTGGCGTGGATGAGAACGGCGCGACCTTCGTTGCGCGCGAAGGTGTGGTCGACGTAGTCGAAGTAGATGCAGATCTTGGCCTTGCCAGCGACGCGATCGAGGTAGTCGAAGTAGACTCGATCCGCGGGTGGTCGTCGAGTGGTCGATGTAGTGTAGTCGATGCGATCTCCTTGACAGCCGGAGACGCTGATGGCATGGCCGTGTTGGGCGCGATCTCTGCCGCAGCGGAGGCGGTCGGTGTAGTCGAGGCGGATGCGATCTTCTCAGCAGTCGAAGATGCTGTCGCCGCAGTCGCAGCAGATGCGATCTCCGCAGCAGGTGGGGGCGTGGTTGGGGCAGTCGCGGCAGATGCGGGTGCTACCACCACGGGTGGTGCGATCGCCGTGGATCTGAGTACTCCACAGCTGTCTACGAAGTAGTGCATGGTACCGAAGGTGAGGCACATACCTACATGCAGATCGGCGTACACCGAGCGGTGGGCCGGCGGGTGGAAGGTGTACTCGAAGGAGCCGAAGCAGATTGGCTCCTTGGTGATGCAGACGTCGGTCTTCAAAGTCGATGGAGCCGGTGCGACCATGGTTCCAGCGCTCGTTCTTTCCCACAGACGGCGCCAATTGACGAGGTGTGGACTCGGCAAATCCCTGGGTTGTGTACCCCGGGTTGATTGAAGGGGAGAGAGATGAGCGCTGGTGATCACGACGGCTGACAAGCAAGGCGTTTACCCAGGTTCAGGCTCCCGGAGGATAACACCCTACTTCCTGCTTGTCTAGTATTGAATGGCGAGTTGTGGCTACAATGGCGAGATGGCAATCTCGCTAGGGTTTGTGGTGGCGGCTATGAGCGTACCCTAGACGAAGGACCCTCCTAGCCTTTATATGGTAGGCTAGGTGTCAGGTGAACGGTGCCGATGGCGCTTACAAGCATGGCTGGGGTCACATGACCTAGCGTCGACTATCTTGGGCCGCACGTCGTCCTCCTTGGGCCTTCCTTGGGCCCTCGTCATAAGGCTGATGGGCTTGGCGTGACCCAGGTATCCCCACCGTGGGGTAGTCGAAGAGTGACCCCACGACACACCCCCACCTAACGTATAACCCTAACCACCACGCCGCCACGTCCATAGCCGAGCCACGAGCTCCGCCCACGAGCACCATGACTCCCAAGTCCCACCTCCAAGGTTGACGCCATGACATCTGTGACCCCAAACTCATGGCATGAGAACCAACACACCGCAGGACCGGCGAAACAGGGGTAGGTCAGCGCTCGGGTCCAGCGAGCAGGAGTGCGGGAGAGATGGTATCGCACCCCGCATGTCGGCAGCCAGTTCTAGCACTATCAGGCCCGGATCCAGCCACCAGCCACACCGCAGCCCAACGGAGGAGTCTGTCCCCCACAATCAAAGACGGATGCCGACCAGATGCGGTAGCAGGAGCACACCAGGCCAAGTCGGGCCCGAATGGGTCCAGAACAAACATGGCCGCCGATGCTGTCCTCCTACCAGGACCACCCGCCGCCACCGACAGGCTCACCGCCATGTATCGCCGCCATCTGCAAGCTGGTCCACAAGGCGACATCCTCGCTGCTCACTGATAACCCCCAAGAGTAGGGGATCACTGTAGCACCTCTCAATGTGGAAGTAAGGTATCGATCCGCAGGAGCAAGAAGGAAAAGTTATCTATTCCCTACAACTAAAGTGTCACAAGTTGTAGTTGATTATGCACTAAACAAGTTTAAAGAACAAGGTGGTTGATTTAATGGATGGAAGTTTGATGTAACAAAACAAGAATGTAAAATTGTCCCAATCCTCTTCAATGCAAGAGGACAAGACAAAGGTTTTCTCTTATAGGAACAATGGACATGGGTTCATGGGTTCACTTAATCCTCTCTCTCTCATCTACGGTGATTATCATGTTATAGATAAAGTACACACAATTGTCATGTTTTAATGGTAGCTTTTAATGACGGCTATATGTCCTAAAACACATAGTTGAAAGAAATACTCATTTGTGTGCTATGTCACCCCCGCAAGGCTAGCATGGCTGCTGTCACTCCCACATCATACTCTTTCTTTTTACCCCCAGATAAAGGATGTTGGGCTGTATTTCACATGTCACTCAATACATATGCCGTGTCACATCGGCCATCCCGTACCTACATATATCATACTTCATAATGGACAATATTCTAAACAGTAGTGCAATGATTCATAATTCGTGTGCATGACCACATCTCTCTCATCTATCCACACTTGGTGGTGTCAATCACCTCATGACAAGGATAAACAAGGCATTATGCATAAATCAAACCATCACATGCATCATAGAATATCTCCAAAGTATGACAAATCATAAAAGCTCCAACACAACGGTAAATGCATAACAAATCATCTCATACCACAATATCCACCATAGGAATTACATAGATGACCGTAATCATGTTCAGCAGCTCATACGGTACTAATTAGTGAAGCTCAAAGAGAAGAGAGATACATAAGTTACCACCACAAACCCAAGTCCAGGGGGTGGACTACTCCCCCTTCATCATGGAGACGGTGGAGAAGTCGTTGGAGAAGATGGAGACCACGCCGGCAGCGCCCCGCCGGAGTTTTCCCCCTCCAATCTGCAGCTCCAGGTCTCTGTTTCGTGGTTTCTGTGTTTCGGCGGCGCTCCCTTTCGCGAAAGCCCTGGGGGGGGGTCTATATATAGTCGTTTTTAGGTCAAGACGAAGATTCGGGAAGAAGGATCGACAGCAGCGGAGGCCCGAGGGCCAACTTGGTGGGTCCCACGCGGTCAGGGAATCTGGCCGCGTGGGCCCACCCCTTTCGGCCTTCTGGTCTCCGTTTTTTCGCTTCCTTTGCGCCTACGTTTCGTTCCTTCCAAAAAAAGTGATCCCCGTAAAGTTTCAGGTCATTTGGACGTCGTTTGGTCACCTGAAACGTAAAAATATAGAAAAAGGGGTTTTCTGACAGTGCAGGGTTAATTCCAGAAAAATGGGGACATTGTTAATTATCCCCAAAACTTAATATAAATCATGAATATAACCCTTATATGATGCAAATAACATGGAGTAACATGTAATAAAATGTAAAGTTCATGTATGCATTTTACATGCAACATCCCCAAGCTTAACCCATGCTCGTCCCGAGTATGAAGGTGATAAAACTAACATGGACTTTGCATTTTAATACTATCAATGGATATCAAAGGTGATTACTATTGCTACATAGAGTCAAATGATTCATTCTTCAAAGGAATAACAATATGCAAGATAAATTATGAAGTGATATCAAATACTCAATGTAAAGATGTTCAATGATAAATTCACAAAGTGTAACATAAAAGAAAGTACTATAGACCAAATGTATGCATAATGAAAAGTAAAAACATCCTATGGTGATCATAGAGTACTTCTTATGAAAACTGAATATAAAAAGTGACACTTTGGATAGATAAATAAGTAGAGGTAAACCTTGAATAAGTTTCATCTAACTTCCAAACACTTCTACTTAAGTTAATGCTTGCAATGTGGTAGTCATTGGTGTGGAGCTCTCATTACCCCTACTAGTTGAATGCCCGTGCGTTGCTCCGGGTCCTCAAGTTTTTTCGTCGCACATGTAAACATAATCCACATAAAACGTACATGTATAAGAAGTGATGGGCACATAATATTTTAAAAACAATGAGATTCTTCTTTTGCTAAATATGTACTTCCATACAAATCTATTTTTTGACGCCAAAACAATAAGATTCTTCTTTGCTAAATATGTACTTCCATACAAATCTATTTTTGACGCCATACAAATCTATTGTTTGACACAAATGTCTTAAATGTCACTGGGATACGTTTGAAAGTGTTGTATTGCTCTAGCCATCCGAAATAAAGAATTTTTTCATGGCCAATAATTTAACATAGTCAAAGTTGGAAGATGAAAGGGGCCATGGCAGGCATGCCATTCCGGTAATTGCACGAACTAAATAAATGCAAACCAAAAGGATTGAAATAATAAGTGAATAGGGATTAATATAATATTGGAAACAATAATTATCTAATGTGACTGGTTATGTAAGGCAAAAATTCACTTAGGGGACCCCAAACCACTTCTTTTATGTTCTTCATATCTGAACAAATATCCTCAAGCTTCTGTTGTGCGCTAGCAACCGGAATAGAAAAAAACGTGAGAGCAAACATCAGCTTCAGCTTGGAACTGAATCATAATCGAAAAACTGGAAACAAGGAAAATATACGATGTTAATGAAAATAACGATGCGAAGTCTTTCTTGCATTGCATGACGAAACACCCTCTCAACATTACCTACTCATCAACGGAGATAAAAAAAATTAAATCTAGATATTTACCGATAAGGGAATGTGACTTTAGCACTTCAATTCTGGGCATGCCAGTATGCATGTAGCCAAGCTACTCCTTCTGTTATTGGCAGAAGAAGAAATTGTACACCACCAGCTCATATTCTGCCTGTAGTGCATGTTACAGATTGCAATTTTTCATTTGAATTGGTACACTGAATTGAACTTTAATGGAAGTCTACAAAAGTGCCATCAGCAGCACTCCTTCAAACTACCATATCAACTGAACTGAAATATCTTAGGTAGAAAACATTGTCAGAAAATAAGTACACTGAATTGAAATCGAAGGTTCTTATAAAGTTATAATCACAGGTATTTTTGTAGTGCGACAGTTAAGTAGAAAACATTGTCCAAAGCAATGAAATATAACAAATTAAGTACCTATAGTTGTTATAAAATGTTTGAGTTGAATCCCTTGTCTCCAGGTTAAGCCACATGAAACATCAAAAGGTCTGCATAGCTCTATATATCATTACTTTGTAACCTAATTTTGTTTTGCAGTCTCACCGTCAGAAATCACATGGCCATGTTGCTTACCCGAACCGCAACAGCTTATTCCAAGACAAAAGAAAAGGAATTGCAATTGGAAGTGGCAAAAGCCAATTCTTATCACACCTTCCACATAAATAAACAGATAACACACGTTTGCCATCATATGCAAGACAGAATGCGCATTAACCTTTAGTTCTTCACAGTGGTGATATGCCTTAGAAGCATCTGAATCACCTCTGGAGAGATGCTTGCTACCTTCTGCTTGAGTTGTTCAATCTTTTCATTCGTCTCCTGCTCAAGGCATTTGATGTCTGCGCCAGATTCGACGCTACTCTGGAAAGTGGAAATGACAAGAATACAAAAAATGAACTGAAACCATGTTATTATCTTATAAAGAAAAATATGGAATGGGCACATGCATTGACATACCTCTGCAAGCTTCCTCTGGAACTTGGCTTCCATCCGCGGATGGTAGTCTGCTATTTCTCTCTCTCCCTCTTTTCTTGCTTGCCTAAGCCTTGCCGATTTAGCTGCCAAAGACATCATATTTCAGTTGATAGGCATTCTTTAATTTCAGCTTCATAGTTGACAATAAGATTCAGATAGGATCAAGCCTTTCTATGGTAATTAAAGAAACATATTTTGCCAATTTAACAAATCAAGGAAACAACATAGTTCAGTTTTTCATGACTTGTTGCTGCATATACGCAAAGTATACTTCTACTCAACAACGGAATTAGATGGCATGGCCTATCAAGTAATAAAGGCAACATTGCCAGGAAATATAGTCGACTGAATAACTAAACACAGTGACAATCAGTTTGAATTTGTTGAGGATACACATGCTTCCCCCCTTTCATTTTATTCAGTTATCTACATTTAAAATTGACATATATCGATGTATCAGCTCATTTCTGCACATATCAGCTATGAAGCACCGATACGGCGAGACGGACACGGCGATACCGATACGGCGATACGGGATACGGCAACTTCAGAAAACAGCAATACGGCGATACGGCGAGCATATATATATATAATAATAAAATGTCATGTAATAAAGACCAGAAACCTTGGATGCGTGAGATGAGATCAAAATACTGCCCAAGCCCCAGCCTCTTCACCATAAACACTAGCAGTGTTGCATTAACTTCCACCAACTAAAGACTGGAAGCCTGCCATGCCACTGCCCGCAGATGACATGTCTGTTTCACTGACTCACTCCCTAGCAACACAGCAGCAACATCTCACCAGGCCATCAGGCGACAGAGATGGGCAACAATAGCAAGCAAGCAGAGCAGCACATCAAGACATCAGTCGATCCATTGCCCTGCAAAGCTGGGGCTGTGGAGTTAGGGTTAGTAATGGGCTTCGACCCGTACATCTGGCCTCCGCCCGCCCGTGTCGCTGCTGTCCCAGCTGCGTATCGGCTTTTTTCTTTTCTTTTTTTAAATCGGGAAAACTGGAACACGCGAGGGACATGAGTATCGGGGTGTATCGGCCGGATACGGGTATCGGGCAAGTACGGTACGCCGATACGTTGTGATCTGGAGTATCGGTGCTTCGTAGCATATCAGGGCAAACCCTTCCATTAGTAAATATTGCATTGTTTAGAAAGAAATTTAGGATGAGTATTATGCCCTGATCATGAACACTATACTTCGAAGAAACACTCATTTTTGTATCAATAAATAGTTATTTTATGAGTAATTCTATACGACAGAGCAAGCAGTGTGTATGGCTCTTCATATTGTATTCAGAGAAGAAGAGAACTTAAACTCCCGTAATGCTCGTTTGTGATGTTATACTGTTCCTCATACTTCCTTAAGCCATATACAGGATCTGTTCTTCTGGCTCTTCTCAGAAGAATGCTACTCGATCTATTTTCCATCTCCGACAAAACCCTACCTACTGATCCACATCCAACACATGAAAAAAAATGATCAATTATTATAACGAGTATCAATTGTCCCTTTTAGATATCGAATCTGACAAAACAGATTGCCTTGTAACTGCATTAAACTGAATGCAATTACCCTTGTCGTCGGAAGCAGTGGTCTGTGTGGCACAGAATGATGGAGACGGACATCACAAAACCTGATTAGGAAAAAAAATGAAGTACCACATGATTAATTTGTTATATGCATGACCCAAATCTGGAGAACCTTGCAGAAAAAAAGGCACACTAATCTAAAAATCTGAACATGAACCTGAACAATTTCCTCTTTGCAGATTTAGAAGTATTCGAAACGCACGATTCCGCATCAACTCCGGCCAAAGACAGGAGAGTTTATCTAGAGCTTGTCGCCTTTATCGATGATGTCGATCTGGAGCATCGAGTCCGCCGCTTGCCTCTTCAGGTTGCACACAAACTCTCAACTCATCAACCGGCTCAAATTCGCACACCAAACCATAAGCTGCGGCCACAGCAGCAGCAACCGAAGAATGGTACCTTATTGGACGGAAGCGCCTGTTGCTTCGAGGCGACATGCGCGGAGAAATCCCGCGCAATCCGGCACCGATGTACGGGATGTCTTCCCGTCTAGCAGCCGTCCCCGTCTTCTTTTGCCCCGTCGCCTCCATTGCGCAAGAGGCATGGAGGAGGACGGCCAGGGTCACCACGGCAACCGCCACCACCACGGCGCCGCTTCCTCTCGCCATCCTCTCCTTCCGGTCGCCGCAGTCCATGGCTGCAGCCTGCAGACTTGAAGAGGTTTCGGGTGAAACCTGCGCCGTCGGTTGGTACGGAAGGCGTGTGATCGGAGGCAAGGGGGAAGTCGCGGTAGAGGAGGTGGTTCCGGTTGGCAGATAGATGTGACAATGGAAACATGTAGGTCGGGGAGAAAGTGGAGGACGTGCAGTTTCTTTTTCTTTTCTGCAGGAGATTTTGTTTCGTGCGAGAGGGAAGGGCGACGTACCACAGAACACGGACACCACCGTCTCCGCTTTAATATAGTAGAGATCATAGCATCTTGAATGATTAATGTTTAAAGTGAAAGCAAATATGAGTGGTGTGCTTGACAATGTATTTGTTGAATGTCTCATGTCCCTTGAATACAAGTACCTACACCATGTGTTACTCACTTTGGTCCACAAAGTAAATTCAAATAAAGGTCATTGCAAGTAATAATAGTATCATCAAAAATTGTACTGGGGTACCTCTTGCCCCTTGACATGAACAAGCCCATGTCAAAACAACAAGACAAACAGACAATGAACAATCTCAGCACTCTTTTATTTACTATGGGTATAGCTTTTTATTATGAGGTGCATCACTGAATGAACATTATGGTTATGCTGTAAATTTCCACCATGAATGATGCATGGCTTAGATTAGCGGCCCAGTCATTTCTCTAACCATTTATACAAACTCTTTGAACTTACTAAGTATCCACATTCATTTCACCCATGATAGGCATCCATAAACAAAAGTACATGCCATCAACTAAATATAAATAAGTGCAATGTTGAAAGCTTGCCATGTGACAGCACATATGGGCTAACTCCCAACCAAAACTATTGTCAAGCCCACAACTTCATAATTTTAATCACAATGGTTCATGCTTATTAAATGCAATAAAAGTAAATTGTGCATCAAGTTCGTGAGAGCTTTTAACCAATTTTTCTCATGACAATCAATAACATAAACATTTAAATTCAGAAATGTAGATAACACAATATAACATGATAAACATACTTGAAATAGCATAAAGCTAATAGGTAGATATGGTGGACTCACTGGAAAAACTTTGGTTGAAAGTGTTGGGAAACAAGTTATTTACTTGTTGTAATTTTTGGGCTAGCAATAGGGAGCAAGTTGACCATCTAAATGCATGCATAAGTGTCCATAGAACTAATCAATCCATGTTAAACCAAGTAAAGTTAAAATTCAACATCTAAACATGGTAAAAGATAGCTATTGACAACACACTTGCAAATTAACATTCATTTAAATCACATGAATTATGCAACTATATGTATCTTTTAAAATCAACTCAAATATCCCTATCCCAATATATTTAATAGCATCCAACATAATTCAACCCAAAATTCCAGTAGCCCTCTCATATATAAATGATAGTGGTGGTCTTATTAACAAACCGAAATAACAAAAGCAAAAGAAAACAGACGCTCCAAGTTTATACGATAAAGTGCTTTGATCGAAAAACAGAAGTTAGACGTGTGCAAACCGAGAGTGTGTTGGTCCAGTGGGGCTGTCTTGACATCCCCAAGCTTATGGTCTTCACCATCCTTGGATAGCTCTTGGTGCAGCTCCTCTAATCCCTGTGAAAAAACTTCAAAACACCGTTTCTCCTATTTTTTTCTTCTGTGGGGCGATATTAGTAGTGATAAATAAATAGGTTCCTTGCTGCATAAAATCCTTTGGCAAAAATTCATATGAATGTCCAGAGAGTATATAATGTTGTATGCCTACTCATAAACTCAATTGAATTAAAAAGATTCAAGCAAAAAGCTCAAAGAATGCATCAAACAATATCAAGACAGAATCTGTCCAGAAAAATGGCAGCAGTAAAACGCATTTTTCTACCCTACTTAAACTCGTCAGAACAATCTGCAAAAAATCACGTGTGCAGAGGATGAAAAGTTGAAGCTACTGTTCAAATTACAGCTCAATCGGAGTTACAGATAAAAAATGAAAAATCAAACCGTGCACAGACTTCGTGTAGGCAGAAAACTCTTCGAAAATGAATAGCAACTTTTCAAACCCAAAATAGGTAAAACTTGGTTCTTTATTAAAAATCTCAGAAACAAAACTAAACACTAAGTCTCTTGTTACAACAAGAGGACACAAAGAAAATCACAAATAAAAACAACCGGGTTGCCTCCCGTAAAACGCTTTCTTTATAGCCATATAGTTAGGCTTCTTACTTGATGTTCATGAAGGTTGAAGCTCATGAGGGAACTTATACTTTGATGTGTCCCTCTTCCTTGGAAAGTGTTCATGCATAATACCAGGATCTCATGGTGTTCTCAAACCAATCAAAATAGTAGTCAAGTTGAACCCTAGTTGAGAGAAAAACAAAACACAAAAGTAATAACAACGAAGTCTAACTTTCTTTCTATGCATTGGCATTTTGTATATGAATGAATCACCATAAATAGAAGTTTCCCAATGCATATTAACAATATTTACTTGCAGCATATAATTATTAGCATAAAGAGGGTTCTTATCACCTCCTCTTTCATAATAGGTGCAAGTAGTAGAAATAAATTCAACCATATAACCACAAGAATCATTCAACTTAGATAATTTAGGCACATAAAGAGGATTATTAAATTTATTATGGAATTCATTAGCATGCTTCCCTCTTTCAAAATAGTTAATAAGATCAATATTAAGTTTAATATCATGATTGCAACAAAGATTTGGAACTAAAGGTAATTGCAAACCACATAAGTATTTCTCAACATAAGCAAATTTCTCCTCTATGGTGTAATTAGGAGAATTTAAGAACAAAGTAGGACTCTCATGAGTAAGAGTACCATCACAAACAACAAGTATATCATTTTTATCCTCACATAATTTAGTAACAACTAAACATGGAGGTTTACCAATAAGCATAGGACCATCATCTAAAGCATTATCATATAGCATATTTAAGCAATACTCCTCATTATCATCAATAAGTTCACTAGTAGCATTAATAGAAAGTAAAGGAGCATTTTTAGTTTCATCATAATAGCATGGGTTATCATATAGGACCATAGCATTTTCAGTTTCACCCTCATCATAACATGGATTCTCATAAATAACAAAAGATTTTTGAGTTTGAGTGTTACTATCATTTGTTGATGGTGAAGCTGGGAGATCCAACTCTTCCCCAAGCTTAGGTTGGAGCACATCCATTTCAATCTCCTCTTCACATACTTCCTCTTCCAAGGTTATGTTTTTATCATCCTCTTCCTGCAAAATATTAGTACTTTCCATGGAAGCAAGAATTCTTTCTTTAACATAAACATTATCACTAAATTCCTTTTTGCAAAGTTGGAGAAGAATAGAAATGTGTCCTTTCATTACACGAGCTTCATGACTAGTTGCAACAAATTTATCAATAAGAGAGTCTATCTCATGGGCTGCAACATAAGCAATATATTTCTCAACTTGTTCTATATCATGGCATGCAAATTTACACTCTTGATAAGAAGCAATAATAGGATCACTATTATACTTACATTGATAGAGAGAGTGTTTATAGTCTTTTCTAAAGCAGCAAGTTATATTATGTAATTCACAAAACTCAGTGGCCATATCATTAAGATGTTCAAGCAATTCAAGCATTCTATTTCCTTCTTTGGTTGATCGATATTCATAGTAAGCTCCCATAGTTTTGACATAGCCTTTCTCCATTTTTTTTATTTTTTTGGGTTTTTGATATATAAAACTGAAAGTAAAACTAATGAGAAACTCACAACCAAACAAGTTTAAAGGAACCTCCCCAAGCTTAGATGATTGCAAGATATAAAACAAGATAAAATAAATCTAAAGTCTAGTGCACACAAGAATAGAAACTTAAGCGCTACGCTCCCCGGCAACGGCGCCAGAAAAGTACTTGATAACCCCCAAGAGCAGGGATCACTGTAGCACCTCTCAATGTGGAAGTAAGGTATCGATCCGCAGGAGCAAAAAGGAAAAGTTATCTATTCCCTACAACTAAAGTGTCACAAGTTGTAGTTGATTATGCACTAAACAAGTTTAAAGAACAAGGTGGTTAATTTAATGGATGGAAGTTTGATGTAACAAAACAAGAATGTAAAAGTGTCCCAATCCTCTTCAATGCAAGAGGACAAGACAAAGGTTTTCTCTTATAGGAACAATGGACATGGGTTCATGGGTTCACTTAATCCTCTCTCTCTCTCATCTACGGTGATTATCATGTTATAGATAAAGTACACACAATTGTCATGTTTTAATGGTAGCTTTTAATGACGGCTATATGTCCTAAAACACATAGTTGAAAGAAATACTCATTTGTGTGTTATGCCACCCCCGCAAGGCTAGCATGGCTGCTGTCACTCACACATCATACTCTTTCTTTTTACCCCCAGATAAAGGATATTGGGCTGTATTTCACATGTCACTCAATACATATGTCGTGTCACATCGGCCATCCTGTACCTACATACATCATACTTCATAATGGACAATATTCTAAACACTAGTGCAATGATTCATAATTCGTGTGCATGACCACATCTCTCTCATCTATCCACACTTGGTGGTGTCAATCACCTCATGACAAGGATAAACAAGGCATTATGCATAAATCAAACCATCACATGCATCATAGAATATCTCCAAAGTATGACAAATCATAAAAGCTCTAACACAACGGTAAATGCATAACAAATCATCTCATACCACAATATCCACCATAGGAATTACATAGATGACCGTAATCATGTTCAGCAGCTCATACGGTACTAATTAGTGAAGCTCAAAGAGAGGAGAGATACATAAGTTACCACCACAAACCCAAGTCCAGGGGCTGGGCTACTCCCTCTTCATCATGGAGACGGTGGAGAAGTCGTTGGAGAAGATGGAGACCACGCCGGCAGCGCCCCGCCGGAGTTTTCCCCCTCCAATCTGCAGCTCCAGGTCTCTGTTTCGTGGTTTCTGTGTTTCGACGGCGCTCCCTTTCGCGAAAGCCCTAGGGGGGTCTATATATAGTCGTTTTTAGGTCAAGACGAAGCTTCGGGAAGAAGGATCGACAGCAGCGGAGGCCCGAGGGCCAACTTGGTGGGTCCCACGCGGTCAGGGAATCTGGCCGCGTGGGCCCACCCCTTTCGGCCTTCTGGTCTCCGTTTCTTCGCTTCCTTTGCGGCTACGTTTCGTTCCTTCCAAAAAAAGTGATCCCCGTAAAGTTTCAGGTCATTTGGACGTCGTTTGGTCGCCTGAAACGTAAAAATATAGAAAAAGGGGTTTTCTGACAGTGCAGGGTTAATTCCAGAAAAATGGGGGCATTGTTAATTATCCCCAATACTTAATATAAATCATGAATATAACCCTTATATGATGCAAATAACATGGAATAACATGTAATAAAATGTAAAGTTCATGTATGCATTTTACATGCATCACTCACCAACAACGAAAGGAGGACGAGAGATACAAGGGATGAGCACCGGACTGAGCACTGCCAACAGACCCACTGATATCAACACCAGGCCCAGTCGGGCCTGACCGGGTCCAGAACGGACCCGTAAAGCCCTCACCGCCACGCTGTCGCATCAGGGACGCCGCCGCTGTCCTCCTACCAGGACCACCCGCCGCCACCGGCAGGCTCACCACTACGTACTGTCGCCATCTTGCGAGCTGGTCCACAAGGCGCCCTCCTCGTTGCCCACCAACGATGGGGGGAGGACGTGAGCATATAAGGGAGGAGCGCCGTCAACAAACGCACCGGTGCCCGAGCTCACCGGCCAGGGCATGTCAGGCCCAGATCAGGCCCGCGCCTCCTAGCTGCCGCAATGCATCATCACTGCCGCCATCCCCGCCACTGGCTCCCGTGTCCTAGCACCGCCAGCGCCGATCGGCCGCCCCGCTGTCAAGCCAAGACACCGCCTCGAGAAGAACCCTCCGCGGAGTCCGCCGCGCGTGCGTGTAGAAGAAGGTCGTTGCCACCGATCGCCTGTGGGGCGGGGAGGAAGGAAGGGGGCGGGGGGAGGGTGGAGCTAGTGTTTCGCCCCGGTCGCCCCGGGGGGTGGGGTCGACGCGGGAGTGAGAGAGGGGTTTTTCCTTCAAATCCCCTGGGCACGTCACGTTCACAGAAATTTGACTGGGAGAAGATCGAAAGGCCATTTTGGCTCCCAAATTTCAGTGATCTAGTTATATTGAAAAACTCTTTATATGTTTATAATAAAAAAACTGGAAAAAGATTTGAATGTAGTCAACGATGTATCCTCCAATTGTGCAAAATCACAATGTGAATGTCTTAATATTATGGGTTACAGAAAAATGAAAAAATCTTGTATGTTTTATGGTAATAGAGAGATCACTGGAAAATGGGAGTAAGAAAATCTCCACTTCGGAATGATGCGCTAGTTAGGGCTCATTTGATTCATAGGATAGGAAATGTATAGTAATATGAAACTTGTCATGTCCATTTGAATCCCTATGGGAAGAGTAAGTCTTTTCTATTATATAGTAAAGGAATTTTCCATGAGGTATGACCTACTACCTTTTTCTATAGGATTTGCACCACAAGATTCTTATAACAATAATTTCTACGGGATATGATTTTAAAAATCAAACACCTTACATAGAGAAATTTCCTATATAAGATTCAACTCTGTAATGATCTTACGATATTCCTTTGAATCAATTCTATAAGAAAACACCGGCCTGCGGGGCCTGGACGCCTAGTGCTCAATTTTTCATTATAAACCGTAAATAAATCCAGTGTAGGTTTTTAGTACTCCCTCTGATCCGGAAAATATGTTGTAAGTTGTACCTAAACTTTGTACTGTTACGTTAGGGAGCAGACAAATCGTTTCGAGTACTGCTGGACTTTCCAATTGAGAAGGTTTTTGCAAGGAAGTTCAGATTTTTTTATGGGAAGCGGATCCTGTCTTGTAAGGAATTTTAATTCCCTGCTCGGTTTGCGGTGCGGGTGACTCATTGCCAGCTAAACCAGCCCGGCACCCACAGGGCTCAAAGCCCAAACCAAACCCAGTAATTACAGAGAAAGTCTTTCCTCGTACAGAGATCGACTCCAACCCGGCCCCTCCTCCGTATCCAGGTCCACCCCCAGGCTCGGTGGTCCCACTCGTCAGCGGCACGTGGCTAAGCAAAGGAAAGAGGAAACGTAACACAGCTCGGATACAACTAAACCCTCGGGTGGGCCATTTAAACCCCTCCCTCCCCTGCTCTGTCCCGCAGACAAAATCGATCCTCCGTTCCTCGCATAAACTATTCGCCGCCGCCCCTCGCATCCCCGCCGGTGACGTCGTCTCGCGGCGGCGCCGGCGAAATCGTAAGGTATCGTCGTCCCCCTACCTCTTATTAATCTGCCTTCAAATCTATCCATGCGCGATTGTGCTGTCGACCTCCTCCGGTAGTGGTTTCGCTGTTGATCCGTATCGCCGATGGATTTGGCGGGGAGATGCCGCCTTTCCTTGCGCCGTTTGGGGGATTTTGCGGCGGCGCGGATTGCTGCCCGGCTCGGATTTTAGGTTTTGTGTTGGTATAAGATTTCGGGTATTCGCTTGTAGACCTCTAGGCCAGTCGTAGTTTTTGGAGTTGGCTATTAGTACTGTCAAAAATTGTGCTGTCTGGGCGTGTCATGGAGTAGGACTATTATGGTTTAGATGCCTTGTTCATGCCACCGGCCTTTTGCTACAATTCCTGGAGTAGATTGAAACCGCAGTCCTCTCTTTTTATCTGTCTATTGGTCAGTGTTTAATTTCTTAAAGCTGCATTTGGATTTGTACTTCTTGTGAGTTATTGGATCTCTTATTTCTTGTCTGCCTTTTAGTGTTCCTCTTTTACCAATATAAATAATCGCTACCTTTCCGTATTTATCCAATATTCCTTTCCGTCTATATGAATTAATATACATATTTCCTTTCAGCAATGGCGACGCAAGCAAGCTCAGCCAGTCCCCAAGTGGTAGGTTTCTCTTCTCTGCCCTGAACAGGCTGTTACACGTCATAGTAATATACCATTTTTTAATTTTGATTGACATATTTTCTTGAATAGATTTGCAAAGCATTTGTTGAGCAATATTACAATATTCTGCATGAGGCACCAGACCAGGTGCATAAGTTTTATCAAGATACCAGTACGATTGGCTGGGCAGGTTCTGATGGAGTCATGGAATACGTAGCATCACAGGCTGTAAGTTCCTACTATGGGAATTTGTTGATACAACTCGTTCAACTCTAACCTTGACTGCTCTCCCTTATTTTTGAACCTCTTGTCTCTTTGAACAGGAGATCCACACAAAAATTATGTCCATGGACTTCAGCAAATATCTAATCAAAATAAACACTGCAGATGCAGTGCTATCTCTCAACGGCAGTGCCCTCATTGTGGTAACTGGATCGTTAACGTTAACCTCTGATGATGTTTGCCAGAGATTTACACAGACGTTCTTCCTTGCGCCTCAAAAAAGTGGCTATTTTGTTCTCAATGATATATTAAGATTGTTACCAGAAAGGAATCAGAAGGATGAGTCTGTTGCTTTATCAGGTTGAGTATCTTTTGCGTTTCTGATAAAATATCTGTAATCTTATGAGTCCTGACATATTCAACTGTAGCAGATACTACTACAGCTGTGGTGGAGGAGCGTCTTACCACTGAACATGTGGTAGTTGAGAACAATGTCAGTGTTGAGCCACCTGTGAAGGTTAGCAAAGAGGATGCGAAAAAGACCCCTGTTGCTGCTTCTCCCCCTCTAGCTCAGAAGGATATTCCCAAAAAACATCCTATTTCTGCTTCTCCCGCTCCTCCTGCTCAAAAGGATGCCATTAAGAAAACTTATGCGTCAATTGTAAGTTCTCTATTTTATTTGGTGTTTTAGTCTCTTGCTTCCGTGTTCCTAGTTCAGTTTTAATTGATTGGCTTATATAGCTTTGTAAGCTGAACCATACTTATATGAATTTCATAGTTAGGTTCTTACTCATTACTGACATATAGGTGAAGGACAATAAGGAGGGGCCACCACCTGTCAAACCTAAGATTGCTAAACCTGTGTCCAAGCCTCCTACAAAGGCTGTTGATGAAAGTGCAAAACCTTTGCAGGCTGCTGAAACCACTCCAGGTAGCACGAGTGTTACCAAAAGCAGCACTTCTAATGATGGTTGGTTATTGATTTAGTATATGCAGTCCTTTATAGACATTAATAGCTGTGATAACATTGTTTTGCCCCGCAGAGCAAGGCTATTCGATTTTTGTAAGGGGGTTGCCTTCTGGTTCAACTGTTAAAATGGTTGGGGAAGAGTTTAAGAAATTTGGTGCAATCAAACCAGGTGGCATCCAAGTTAGGAACAATAAGGTTTGTAACAGTTGGTTTTGGTTCCAGGTTTCCAGCTGTGCTATATTTTCTGACACCATTACTTTGTTGCTGCAGTTTGATGAATATTGCTTTGGCTTTGTTGAATTTGAATCTCAGCAATCTATGCAAGCGGCAATTGAGGTTCGCCTTTTCTCCAGGTTTTCTTCATATGTCATCCTATAGAGAGGATTTAATCATTATGTCTTATATTGTGATGTAGGCATCTCCGGTTTTTATTGCTGAGAATAAGATAACCATTGAGCAGAAGCGAACCAGTACGCGAGGTAACCTTCCTGTTTTTCCAATTTATTTGCTGTCCGATCTATTGTGTTTTGGAACTATTCTACTATGCATCTTGTATTTAAATGATTGATTTATTCATTCTCCAGATCCTCTCTAGAGGTTTTGTTTGCTGAAAGTAGCTTTTGTTATGAGTTATATAACTTGTATTCTTTCTTCAGTTGTGAATGGTGTCGTCACAAATGCTGGAGGTGGTGGCCGCTTTCCATATGGGTTCAGAGGACAGGGAGGTGGCTATGTCAGCAATGCAAACTATCATGGTGCTGATAACACCAACAGGAGGGATGATGGCGGCGGCGGTCACTTCAACAGGAGGGACGATTGCGGCAATCACTTCAACAGGAGGGAAGACGGTGGCAATCACTACAGCCGGAGGAACGATGATGCTAACTTCAACGCCAACGCGAGGAACGACTTCCAACATCGGAACGAGTTTTCAGGACGTGGGAGAGGGCTCCCCAGGGGAATGGCTATCACCAAAACGGGAACGGCTTCTATCAGCCACGGCCTTTCCAGAATGAGAAGGGGAGATATGCCCCTGTCAACGGTCCCAAGCAAACACCGGCTGCTGCATAAGTGCATAGGCCAGGTAGCTTAAGAAGAATAGGAGAGCATTATTTCTGAGTTAGAGGTGAATTTTGTTGCTTAGCGTCAAAATCGAACTGCGGAAGCGCATTCATGTTATACCTGTCTTTTGGATCGATGTTACTGTTTTCTGTGTTCTGTCGTCACTTGTGGCAACAGCAGTTCCAGTATAGGCATTTTGTACCGTTCTGAGTGTGCAATTGTCAGCAATGCCTATGTCTATGCAGGGTCGACGAAAATTCAGATTTTTTGATTCGAAGTCGCACATCTACTCGTGGTCGGTAATAGCTTAATATTGATAATTTGCCAAGAAAATATTACTCGAGGGAACACGAAGACGACAGGAGTGACGTAGCCTGCTTGGCGAACGCAAGCAGTGACGACCGGTGTTGCCTGAAAAAAAATCAGGACCACTGCCAACCGCTAGTTAGAAAATTGAATTGGACTTGTGGAGTAACCAAACTACATAAGCACATTGCGAACACAGTCAGAACTCACAAACGGAGAAGGGATGGCGCCGATGAAGTTGTACGGGTGGGCTGTGTCTCCGTGGATGGCGAGGGTGCTCGTCTGCCTGGAGGAGGCCGGCGCCGAGTACGAGCTCGTGCCCATGAGCAGGCACGGCGGCGACCACCGACGGCCGGAGCACCTCGCCAGGAACGTATGTCTTCGGAGTTCTCCCTACTTTCATTTTGACAGTTGCGATTTGCCTCACTCCGAATCCTGGAAGCGAGAAACAGAGCGAGCTGCGTTTGTGTGGTGGTTAAGGTCAGCTAACATAGTAACATTGTCTCCATTCTGCAGCCGTTCGGTGAGATCCCAGTGCTGGAGGATGGCGATCTCACGCTTTACCGTAAGCCGTCGTCAATTTTGAGTTTTCCCTTCGGTTGTCGCTATGTTGTTTTAAATTAGGGTTCAATTATATTTACAGGCATCACCGGCCATTCGAATAATTTAATTTTTATATTCCAGAATCCAGGGCCATCGCAAGGCACATTCTCCGCAAACACCGGCCGGAGCTTCTAAGATCAGACAACCTGGAGGAAGCCGCGATGGTGGACGTATGGGTCGATGTGGAGGCCCACCAGCTCGAACCCATAATACGGCCTGTCGTGTTCAACGTGATCATCCAGCCGTTCCAGGGGATGGACTGCGACCAGGCTCTGGTGGACGAGAGCATCGAGAAGCTGAAGAAGACGATGGAGGTGTACGAGGCGAGACTGTCGAGCTCGCAGTACCTGGCGGGGGACTTCGTCAGCCTGGCGGACCTCAGCCATTTCTCCTTCATGCGCTACTTCATGGCGACGGAGTACGCGGGTGTGGTGGAGGCGTTCCCGCACGTCATGGCATGGTGGGAGGCGCTGCTCGCTAGGCCATCCGTGAAGAAGGTGATGGCCGGCATGCCCCCGGATTTTGGGTTCCGGAGTGGGAACATACCATAAACACAAGGCATGGGTTCTTATGTGTGGTCTTTCGGAGTGCATTTCGGAATAAGTATCATTGTGCTGTCATGATATTAATAGCTTTCAATAAAGGACAATTTTATTACTCAAGGTAGACCAAACATAAATAAAAGGTAAACAAGACATTTAGATGGAGGTCCAATTCGGAAATCGCTGCACACATGTGAGACAAAAACTCTCTCACTGTATCTTCTAACCGAACACACCTCTGTCGCGAAACTCAACGCATTATAGAGACACCCATTAACGAAGAAGGTGCCTACAACGGTAGATGACTTGAATAAGAGAGAATCCTTTTATTATTAAAATCTTGTCATTTCTATATAGCCAAAACGATTATATTACGACAATCGCTACCACCCTAAAAGAATTCTAAACTTGTAATCTATGCCACCACGTAGCCAGTTGCCTAAAATATTTGCAACACTATATTGCGGGTACAAGTTTAAATCTACTTGGATGACCGACCATACAGAACGGGCAAACGTACACTGAAAAAACAGGTATTTTTTTGTCTCATCATGATGTAATTTTACTTCTTTACCAATCACGTTATACAAGGTTGTCTTAATTTAATAGAATTTTTATTTTTCAAAATTTTCCCATTATTATCGACAGGCACATCTTGATGGACAAGTTTTCTATACATATAATCTACCGAGAATTTTCCATTCTCATATAAATGACAACGAAATACATCAGACGCTTGTGATAACTGGACCATAGCTAGTCTCTCTAACAGATCATTCCATGACAAGTCTGCGACCAAGTAAGTCTCGTCTAAACGTCACATTAGGTTGAGATGCCTCCAAAACTGTAGTGATAGTATCACTCTTGTGACAGACAATATTGTATAAAGCTGGATATTTTTCCTCGAGTGTGGTATTTCTCAACCACTTAATCTTCCCGAATCTAATCACAGAGCCATCCTTAATGAAAAAAACAAAGCCAAAAAAATGTTTCTTTATCGCCATTAGACCCGTCCAAAAATGAGAATCAACCGGTTTCCAGTGAACCTGTGATAAAGCATCTGAGATTATGTATTTCCTTTTTTGAAGAGTCTGCCAAACCTCATCTTCGGTAAGAAGTCTAAAAAACCATTTACTTAAGGAGAGTTGTGTTTTCAAACTGAAGGTCATGAACACACAATCCTTCTGTATCCTTAGGTCGACAAACCACATCAGAGCGAGTCAGTCGATACTTCTTTTTCTTGCTATCTCCTTGCCAAAAATATTTTTTACCGTAAGAAATCCAATCTATGTAGCACCCCTTGGGTAATTGGATAAACGAAATCATATACGGTACATATTACTTAGTACCGACTTGATTAGGACTTATTTTTCACCAGTAATTTTTCTTTCCAACTACTTAGCCTTGTTTGCAAGCGGTTCTCGACCAGTTTCCATTCGACGTTTGTCAGTCTTCGATAGGGAATCGGAATACCTAAAATTGGATAGGAAATTGACCTTACTCATACCCAAACAAAATAGCCATGGATAATCGATATGATCTTTGCACCGACAAGTCGTGAGTTCCCATTTTAATATATAGTCATGTCTTCCGTTTTATGATAGAACATTGTTTGTGTGCACATTAGGTATTTAGAGTTCACCATGGACGTTTGTGAAAGAGCAAACCTTATTCCGTTTTGGAGTTAATGACAACACACTCACAGAACTAATCGTGTTCTTAAGTGTTGGCAGGTATTGAAACAACGACACGAGAAGTTCGAAGATGGAAGAGAGAGGGGCTCGAGAAACTAACCCTGGCTGAAATCAGCCTGGCGGTAGTACCGCTCCACCTGGAGCAGTACTGCTGTTGCAAGCAGGTACTTTGCCACCTACGTTAGTACCGCGGAAAATACCGTTGCCTCCAGCAACGGTACTACCGCTGGGTGTACCGTTCAGATGATTTTAGCCACTGGACTCCCAACGGTACTTACACGGTAGCTACCACGTACTACCGCTGGAATATTTGTTTTAATTCAAAGAAGGCCAACGGTAGTACCGTAGCGATCTAGCGGTAGTACCACCGCCTAGCAGTAACGGTAGCTCTGTGAGCTACCGTTGCAGCTGGCAGCTGGAACTGCCGCAAGTACCGTAGGGATGCCAGCAGCGGTAGTACCGCTGGTTCCCAGCGGTAGTACCGCTATGCACGGTTTCTGTGCATAACGGTTAGAATTTTGGGGCCCCTATATAAAGAGCCCTTCTTCCCCAAGAAGAGGTTGCGGCTTACACTCTCTCTCCTCCATTAATTGCTGAGCTCCAAAGTCCTATATCTCCCACTCCAACCACCCAAACGCCTTGATACTTTGAGGAGTGAAGGAGGAGGTCTAGATCTACAACTCCACCGAAGGAATTTCAAATCCGTCAATTCCTCTTTGTGATTCGTGTTCCTCCTTGGGTTGCTTGTAACCCTAGGAGACCTTTGTGCGTGTCGGAGTCTCAACTTGTTGCGAGAAGCTCCGGGACATTGTTGGGAGGCTCCAACTCATTGTGGAATTCCCCGACCTTTGTGTATCGGCTTGGCAACGCCTTCAAGGTGACCTCATAGTGGATGAGCCAAACCCCCACGGGTAAAGCTCACGAAGAATAGAGTGAGCACATCCGTGCTATTGGAGTGCCTAGGTGGCACCACACTCCTCCAACGTAGACGTACTTCCCTTGGGAAGGAACTACGGGAATCATCTCTGTGTCTTCACTTTGCGGTTATTTCTATCCTTTACTTATCGCTTCCTCTACGTTATTTATCTTGCTTGCATCACATAGGTTGCTATCATCTAGTGCACATCTAGTCAACCTTGTTATACATTGTCTAAGCCCTAATTAAAAGAAAAAGAATTAAAATTTGGTAGTCGCCTAATCACCCCCCTCTAGTCGACATATCGATCTTTCAATTGGTATCAGAACCTCGACTCTTATCTAAGGCTTCACCGCCTAAGAGAATATGTCAGACAACTTGGACCCAACCGCATCGGTCTCTAATGAACGCTTTGGTGTGGTTGTAAGTGAACTCAAGAGTGAGATATAAAATCTCAATACCGAGATCATTTCCAACCTCAATACAAGCATGAGGGAATCGATGCGGGAGATGTTCAAGGAGTTTCTAGGTAAACCGGAAACTAAGATTGATTTACCCCCCACGGAAGGTGATCCGGAAAAGGTAGATGTTCTTCCTTCTACGGATCTTGTCAATGCGGATGGAACGGCGAAAGCCAATCCCATAACAAAGAAAGCCGAGGGTGGTAACTCAATCCCAAGGAAACCGGGGGTGCATGCAAATGTTCCACCGGAACAAGTGTATAACACAATCCACCAACACATTTCTCCGCCACACATCGCCAATATGGGCGCACCTCCTAAAATTGATCCAAAATACTTTCCTAATTGGCTATATTCTATGCGATCACACATGTCTAGTTGTTGTGTTTTCTTGATTGACATTTTAGAGCAAGGCTTCTATCCTCAAGATCCACACAACATGACTCCAACGGAGAAGGCCAATCATCAACTCAATGCCACCGCCATGCACATGATACAAACGGCCGCTGGCCCAACTCATACCACTCATATCCGAATGTGCACGACGGCAAAGCAATGTTGGAGAATCTCCATAACTTGTTCTTGGGGAACAAAAGCATTCAACTTTACAAGTATGAAGCGGTTCAAGATGAAGCCGATGAGTTTGTGATGAATGAGGATGAGACCCCCGGAGATCTCTATCGAAGACTCACCGCTCTTGCCATCACCTTGAATGACTTTGGTTTCGAGAAGATTGGAGATGGTTGGATCAAGCGCAAGTTTCTCAAGGCCATCACTCCTTCCAATCAAAGCTTGGCTCAAACCATTCGATCAAGACCGGACTTCTCAACACTTTGGCATCGCCGACTAGCCCACACCAATATGAGAACACTCCATGATCTTCAAAGTGGTGATCATATTCTTGGACTAACCGATATTAAGTTTTTCAAAGATCGTGTGTGTAGATCACGTGTTCTAGGAAAGCAACATGGAGAAGCCCATCCATCAAAGACGAAGATTACCACCAACAAGATTCTTGAGCTCATTCACTTGGACCTCTTTGGTCCATTATTCTATGATAGTCTTGGTGGGAAGAAGTATTGCTTGGTGATTGTTGATGACTATTCAAGATACACATGGGTCTATTTCTTCAAGAAGAAGAGTGAGACTCCACAAAGAGTCATTGACTTCATCAACATGGCTCAACGCCAATATCAAGAGAAGATCATGACAATTCAAAGTGACAATGGGTCCGAGTTCAAGAACTACACCGTGGAGGGGTTTCTTAGTGAAGAAGTCATTGCACATCAATATTCCACTCCATACACTCCTCAGCAAAATGGTGTTGCGGAGAGGAAGAACCGGACACTTATGGACGCGGCTAGGACCATGATTGCGGAGTATGCTTCTCCGTATAACTTTTGGGCCAAAGCCATATCCACCGCTTGTCATGCAACAAATCGGTTATATCTCCGCAAGCTCTTGAACAAGACCCCATATGAGATTCTTCTTGGGAAGAAACCGGACCTTTCTTATTTTCGTGTCTTTGGATGCAAGTGCTTCATTCGCAAGAAAGGTAACCGCCTATATAAGTTTGAGACTAGATCTATAGAGGGTATCTTTGTTGGTTACTCCACAAACTCTCACGGCTATAGAGTCTACAACAAGACCACCGGTCAAGTTGAAGAATCTAGTGACATGAAATTTGATGAGGATAATGGCTCCCAAGTGAGGCAAGTCGACCCTAATGTTGTAGGTGATGTGCCCATGGAGCTTGCACTAAGGAGGATGGCAATTGGGGACATTCGTCCTATTGAAGAGGACCCTCCTCAAGATCCTCCTCAAGTTGTGCCATCATCAACTCAAGATCCTCCATGTAACCAAGAACAAATTCCGAGCCCTCAATCCAATGAGCAAAGTCAAGAACAAGATCAACCTAGTGGTTTCTCTCCACAACTTGATGTTCAAGATCAAGCTCAAGACGGTGCACTAGATCATGTACAAGATAATGATCAAGAACAAGATCAAGGTGGTGTTCATCATCAAGATCAAGTTCAAGATCAAGATGATGCACATGACTCCAATGATGAAGGAAATGATCAAACCATCTCACAAGAAACTTCAGAGGAGATCAAGTTAAGAAGAGCAATGAGAAGAGAGCGCGACCTAGTCCTCAAAGATCATACTTTGGACAAGGTCCTTGGAGATGTCAAAAGCAAGGTCGTCACAAGAAAGCAATTGGCAAGCTTTAGCTCCAACCATGCTTTTGTGTCCATCGAACCCAAAGAAAGTATATGAAGCGCTTCAAGACCATGATTGGATTGATGCCATGCATGAAGAACTCAACAACTTCAAGCGCAACAAGGTGTGGAAGTTGGTGCCAAGGCCTAATGGGTGCAAGAACGTCATCGGCACCAAGTGGGTTTTCAAGAACAACCAAGATTCGAATGGCATTGTCATTCCAAACAAGGCAAGATTGGTGGCACAAGGATACTCCCAAGTTGAAGGTGTTGATTTCGGTGAAACCTATGCCCCCGTTGCTCGCCTTGAATCTATTCGCATCTTGCTTGCATATGCATCTCATCATAACTTTAAACTACAACAAATGGATGTTAAAAGTGCCTTTCTTAATGGTCCCATTAATGAGTTGGTATATGTTAAGCAACCTCCCGGTTTCGAGGATCCCAACCATCTGGACCATATCTACAAACTCGACAAGGCACTCTATGGCCTTAAGCAAGCCCCACGTGCGTGGTATGAGCACCTTCGTGAGTTTCTAGTGGACCGTGGATTCCAAGTTGGGGTAATCGATCCCACCCTTTTCACCAAGAAGGTGGGTGGAAACCTTTTCATATGTCAACTCTATGTGGACGATATCATTTTTGGTTCTACTAACAATGCTTTCAATAATGAGTTTGCCAAGCTTATGACTAGCAAGTTTGAGATGTCCATGATGGGGGAGTTGGAGTACTTCCTAGGTTTTGAAGTGAAGCAATATAGGGAAGGTACCTTCATCAACCAAGCCAAGTACACCCAAGACATGCTCAAAAGGTTCAAGATGGCGGATGCCAAACCTTACAAGACACCCATGTCCACCTCCAAAGACCTCCACACCGACACCGAGGGTAACGATGTCGATCAAAAACTCTATCACTCTATGATTGGTTCTTTGCTCTATCTTTGTGCATCTAGACCGGATATTATGTTTAGTGTGGATAAGTGTGCAAGGTATCAAGCGGCTCCCAAGGAGAGCCACTTCGTGGCGGTTAAACGCATCTTTCGATATTTGCTTCATACCCCAAACTTTGGTCTTTGGTATCCCAAGGGTTCAAGCTTTCATCTCATGGGGTACTCGGATGCGGATTATGCCGGAGAGAAGAAGGATAGGAAGTCTAAATCCGGGGGTTGTCAATTTCTTGGCCGCTCCTTGGTGTGTTGGTCTTCCAAGAAGCAAAATTGTGTTGCTCTCTCCACCACCGAAGCCGAGTACATCTCCGTCGCGAGTTGTTGTGCTCAACTCCTTTGGATGGTGCAAACAATGCAGGATTGTGGTTCAACTTCACCAAGGTGCCTCTCCTTTGCGACAATGAGAGTGCTATCAAGATCGCCCACAACCCCGTGCAACATGCCAAGACGAAGCATATTGAAGTTCGTCATTATTTCATCCAGGAGCACGTGGAGAGGGGCAACATTGATCTCTCTTTTGTAGGAACCAAGGATCAACTCGCGGACATCTTCACCAAGGCCCTTGATGAACCAAGATTTCGAGAGTTGAGGAATGAACTAAATGTCATTTATGCAAGCAACTTTGCTTGACCGCCTTGCACAAGTACCCATAGTAGACATCGTACTTGTTTGGATGCATGCATGGACATAGGGGGAAGTGTAGCTCAATTCATGAGTCAACACTACTCCTATTATGCGCACATAGACAATTCGTATCATTTGGTCACTCCGGTGACAAATTGTGCTTAAACGATGAGTATTGGCCTTGAACCCAAGATATATCTTCGCGGTTCCGGGTTGATAATTGCTCATATATGGTGGCCTAGGCCACCGCCCTCCTCTTTTGAGGAGTTGGATTTATTTGGTTTTATTTGGATTTTTTTAGACCTCTTTGAGTTTTGTGGAGAGCATCCAAGTTTGGCACTTCAAATTTGCTTCTTGCAAACTTGGCCGCCTCTCTTCCCCCAGTTTCAAACTCTATCCTAAGCCAAAACTCTTATCCCATAAGACTTCTTCTTTCAAATTGCAATCTTTTTCGTGATCACCCCGTTGGCAGTTTTCGGCTCTGGCGCCCGGTACTACCGGTGTTTGGAAGCGGTACTGCCGCTCCTGGAAGTTCCCAGCTCCTAGATGCAGAACTACCCCTTCAAATACCGTAGCACCAGGTACCGGTACTACCGGTAGGTTTGGGCGGTACTACCGCCCTGGATGTGGCTGCGTAGGCACCTCTCCAGGTGCGGTACAACCCCCAGAGCTACCGATAGCACCAGTAGCGGTACTACCGCTAGCGGACCCGGTACTACCGCCAGGACAACGTGGTTGCCAGGCGCGGTACCCCGGGATTGCTACCGTTAGTAACGAGCGCGGTACTACTACCGCTGTGCCAGCGGTACTACCGCTGAGGGTTTTTGACAGTGGGGTTAAGTGGGGCATGGGGGGTAGTTTTCCTCATTCTACCCCCCACACCCGACCCCCACACTGGTCTCTCCCTCACCGCCGCCGCCGCCGAGAGAGCATCTCCCGCCACGACAGCCCCTCTCCGGCTCTGTGGAGTGCTCGAGGACCTTCTCCTCCCTCCTCTCCTTCACCATGAGCTCCGGTAACTCTCCTCTCTCCTCTCAACCTAGTTGATTCGTTGAGATGCGATTGGGATAGTTTCTTCGTAACTCTTGTGGTAGAAGTTGTAGGGAATAGTTGGTACTCCGTTTAGAATCGTTTTTGCAAAGTTTCATTGGAAGATTTCATAGATCGGGCAAGTTCCGTTGGCAAACCGCTAGATCTGGAGCTAGCGGTAGTACCGCTACCGCTGCACCGGTACTACCGGTTCCATCCAGCGGTACTACCGTTGATCTGAAATTTTCCAGGAATTATGCAACTTCGGTTATTCTCGCTTTGATCATGAATTTTATTTTGCAATACTTATCTCTGTGCTATCTCTCTCTGCTATCTTAGGACCTAGCAAGGGACGTGGAGGTAGCTCGTCTCGTGCCCCAAGAGAGCTCGCAAGGACAAGGACATTGATGATGAACCCGAGATCATACCAGAGAAGCTCACTCGCCGTCAACTATCAGCCAACGCCAAAGCATCTGCCAAGAAGTCAGCCCACTCATGAAGATGCCACCTCAAACGTTCATCAAGGAATGGAGATAGAATCCCTATTTGCTTGACAAGGATCCGAGGTACAAGAACAAGCTCTTCCACACTCAGTTTCAAGAGAAGATCTTTAATGAGGTGCTCCCTCGCTTCAAGACTAAGGTGGTGCAGCAGTTTTGCATCAACACCGAGTACATGAGAGCTCACATCGACTACTTTGGTGAAGCTCTAGACATTTGTGAAGAGTTTGGGATTTTGGACTATATCAACATTCATGAGCCAGTTCTTTGCGACCGTTCACTTTCACACCTCCGAAGAGCCATCACATGGATGACCAAGGACAAGGTTCTCACCTCATCATGGAAGGATTTTTCTACTCTCCTCCACATGCAAGACTATGGTGATCTTATGAGTGCGGAGGATGATGCTCAGGTGTTTCGCCTCTCTTACATGAACAAGCCCATGAAGCCTTCGGCCCTCTCTCATCTTCTCACCGGGGTCATGTGTTTGCGGGGAATCTAAGCATTTGCAGAAGACTTGGCACATCATCCATCGCATTTTCCGCAACACGGTTACCCCTCGTGTGGGTAACTTTGATCAAATACATGGACGCCTCATTGATCTTATGGTTCTCTCCTCTCAAATGGTTGGCAAAGGCAAGAGCTTGATGTTATGGACATCATATGGCATGAGATCTATGAAGTAATCATGAAGAGAAGGGTTCCCATCTTTGGTGCTCTCATTATGAAGCTCATCACTCACACTTGGGTCAACAAGAAGCTTCCGTTGGAACTATTGGATGATGATGTCCCTCTCATTTCTCATGATGTCAAAGATCTCAATAGGAAAAGCACCTCCCACCTCTCATCCCCAATGATGAAGCCTACAACACCAATGATGAAGACAATGATCCCACCTTTGAGCTATCCCCAAGAAGAATGACCATGGTTTCAAGAAATGGATCTCAAAGGCTTTGAAATCCGTCTTTTGCCGTCAAGAGGATGCCAATGTTAGAGCTTGGAAGGAACATGAAAGGGCCAAGTTGGAACGTCAACGCACTCGTCAACGCTTTGAGGCTTTAGGTGCACCAGTCAAGGCGGGTACCGATGACAACATCACTACCTACTCCAAGTGGATTGGGGAGAAGAGCTACAACACTTGGGTTGACCCCGATCTTGAGGATGATGCCTCCACCTCTCACCGTGTCGAGCCATGGGTCCGCGAAGAAGAAGACAACATTGAGACCGCCAATGATGATGATGAGAGCGATGATGGTCAAGAAGTTGGTGATGATGACGATGATGATGATGAGGAGGAGGAGGACGAGTAATCTCCATGTGGGATGTTAGCATCGCCTCTCCCTTTTGGTGTCTTGATGCCAAAGGGGGAGAGAGTTCTACTAGGTTTTCCAGGGATTTGCATGGGTGGAAGCACAAGCTCGTGTTTTCTTTGATCTTTATGCTTGTGCTTCACTTTATTCTATTCGAACTTGGTTTAGGTGAACTATCTCGTTGCATGGTGTAAGACATGTGGAACTCCTTTTATTCCGTTCAAAACTATGTGTTGTAATAACTACTTTGCTTATGTCTTACCATGCTTGTGAAAGTTATGCTTTATTGTTCTATTTATATACTTGCGTCGTTTACAAAATCTAGGGGAGTGTTGATCCTAACGAGTATGCATTTTGCATTCAAACGCAAATTTATTTGATGCATGTTGTTAGGGGTAGCCGTCTATATTTTGCAAATCCTTTGTGTGTGTGTGTGTGTTATCATCAATCTCCAAAAAGGGGAGATTGAAAGAGCATTGTTTGCTCTTATTCCGTTTTGGAGTTAATG
>CAMZMU010000045.1:27162046-27227626 GCA_947311845.1 Poa pratensis | reverse complement strand
AAAATCAAACACCTTACATAGAGAAATTTCCTATATAAGATTCAACTCTGTAATGATCTTACGATTTCCTTTGAATCAATTCTATAAGAAAACACCGGCCTGCGGGCCCTGGACGCCTAGTGCTCAATTTTTCATTATAAACCGTAAATAAATCCAGTGTAGGTTTTTTAGTACTCCCCTGATCACCGAAAATATGTGTAAGTTGTACCTAAACTTTGTACTGTTACGTTAGGAGCAGACAAATCGTTTCGAGTACTGCTGGACTTTCCAATTGAGAAGGTTTTTGCAAGGAAGTTCAGATTTTTTTATGGAAGCGGATCCTGTCTTGTAAGGAATTTTAATTCCCTGCTCGGTTTGCGGTGCGGGTGACTCATTGCCAGCTAAACCAGCCCGGCACCCACAGGGCTCAAAGCCCAAACCAAACCCAGTAATTACAGAGAAAGTCTTTCCTCGTACAGAGATCGACTCCAACCCGCCCCTCCTCCGTATCCAGGTCCACACCCCAGGCTCGGTGGTCCCACTCGTCAGCGGCACTGGCTAAGCAAAGGAAAGAGGAAACGTAACACAGCTCGGATACAACTAAACCCTCGGGTGGGCCATTTAAAACCCCTCCCCCCTGCTCTGTCCCGCAGACAAAATCGATCCTCCGTTCCTCGCATAAACTATTCGCCGCCGCCCCTCGCATCCCCGCCGGTGACGTCGTCTCGCGGCGGCGCCGAAATCGTAAGTATCGTCGTCCCCCTACCTCTTATTAATCTGCCTTCAAATCCATCGCGATTGTGCTGTCGACCTCCTCCGGTAGTGGTTTCGCTGTTGATCCGTATCGCCGATGGATTTGGCGGGAGATGCCGCCTTTCCTTGCGCCGTTTGGGGGATTTTGCGGCGGCGCGGATTGCTGCCCGGCTCGGATTTTAGGTTTTGTGTTGGTATAAGATTTCGGGTATTCGCTTGTAGACCTCTAGGCCAGTCGTAGTTTTTGGAGTTGGCTATTAGTACTGTCAAAAATTGTTGTCTGGGCGTGTCATGGAGTAGGACTATTATGGTTTAGATGCCTTGTTCATGCCACCGGCCTTTTGCTACAATTCCTGGAGTAGATTGAAACCGCAGTCCTCTCTTTTTATCTGTCTATTGGTCATGTTTAATTTCTTAAAGCTGCATTTTTTGTACTTCTTGTGAGTTATTGGATCTCTTATTTCTTGTCTGCCTTTTAGTGTTCCTCTTTTACCAATATAAATAATCGCTACCTTTCCGTATTTATCCAATATTCCTTTCCGTCTATATGAATTAATATACATATTTCCTTTCAGCAATGGCGACGCAAGCAAGCTCAGCCAGTCCCCAAGTGGTAGGTTTCTCTTCTCTGCCCTGAACAGGCTGTTACACGTCATAGTAATATACCATTTTTTAATTTTGATTGACATATTTTCTTGAATAGATTTGCAAAGCATTTGTTGAGCAATATTACAATATTCTGCATGAGGCACCAGACCAGGTGCATAAGTTTTATCAAGATACCAGTACGATTGGCTGGGCAGGTTCTGATGGAGTCATGGAATACGTAGCATCACAGGCTGTAAGTTCCTACTATGGGAATTTGTTGATACAACTCGTTCAACTCTAACCTTGACTGCTCTCCCTTATTTTTGAACCTCTTGTCTCTTTGAACAGGAGATCCACACAAAAATTATGTCCATGGACTTCAGCAAATATCTAATCAAAATAAACACTGCAGATGCAGTGCTATCTCTCAACGGCAGTGCCCTCATTGTGGTAACTGGATCGTTAACGTTAACCTCTGATGATGTTTGCCAGAGATTTACACAGACGTTCTTCCTTGCGCCTCAAAAAAGTGGCTATTTTGTTCTCAATGATATATTAAGATTGTTACCAGAAAGGAATCAGAAGATGAGTCTGTTGCTTTATCAGGTTGAGTATCTTTTGCGTTTCTGATAAAATATCTGTAATCTTATGAGTCCTGACATATTCAACTGTAGCAGATACTACTACAGCTGTGGTGGAGGAGCGTCTTACCACTGAACATGTGGTAGTTGAGAACAATGTCAGTGTTGAGCCACCTGTGAAGGTTAGCAAAGAGGATGCGAAAAAGACCCCTGTTGCTGCTTCTCCCCCTCTAGCTCAGAAGGATATTCCCAAAAAACATCCTATTTCTGCTTCTCCCGCTCCTCCTGCTCAAAAGGATGCCATTAAGAAAACTTATGCGTCAATTGTAAGTTCTCTATTTTATTTGGTGTTTTAGTCTCTTGCTTCCGTGTTCCTAGTTCAGTTTTAATTGATTGGCTTATATAGCTTTGTAAGCTGAACCATACTTATATGAATTTCATAGTTAGGTTCTTACTCATTACTG
Organism: Poa pratensis; assembly: GCA_947311845.1. NCBI lineage: Eukaryota > Viridiplantae > Streptophyta > Magnoliopsida > Poales > Poaceae > Poa > Poa pratensis. The sequence continues at coordinate 27,225,261 of CAMZMU010000045.1, read as the reverse complement.
ACATAGGTGAAGGACAATAAGGAGGGGCCACCACCTGTCAAACCTAAGATTGCTAAACCTGTGTCCAAGCCTCCTACAAAGGCTGTTGATGAAAGTGCAAAACCTTTGCAGGCTGCTGAAACCACTCCAGGTAGCACGAGTGTTACCAAAAGCAGCACTTCTAATGATGGTTGGTTATTGATTTAGTATATGCAGTCCTTTATAGACATTAATAGCTGTGATAACATTGTTTTGCCCCGCAGAGCAAGGCTATTCGATTTTTGTAAGGGGGTTGCCTTCTGGTTCAACTGTTAAAATGGTTGGGGAAGAGTTTAAGAAATTTGGTGCAATCAAACCAGGTGGCATCCAAGTTAGGAACAATAAGGTTTGTAACAGTTGGTTTTGGTTCCAGGTTTCCAGCTGTGCTATATTTTCTGACACCATTACTTTGTTGCTGCAGTTTGATGAATATTGCTTTGGCTTTGTTGAATTTGAATCTCAGCAATCTATGCAAGCGGCAATTGAGGTTCGCCTTTTCTCCAGGTTTTCTTCATATGTCATCCTATAGAGAGGATTTAATCATTATGTCTTATATTGTGATGTAGGCATCTCCGGTTTTTATTGCTGAGAATAAGATAACCATTGAGCAGAAGCGAACCAGTACGCGAGGTAACCTTCCTGTTTTTCCAATTTATTTGCTGTCCGATCTATTGTGTTTTGGAACTATTCTACTATGCATCTTGTATTTAAATGATTGATTTATTCATTCTCCAGATCCTCTCTAGAGGTTTTGTTTGCTGAAAGTAGCTTTTGTTATGAGTTATATAACTTGTATTCTTTCTTCAGTTGTGAATGGTGTCGTCACAAATGCTGGAGGTGGTGGCCGCTTTCCATATGGGTTCAGAGGACAGGGAGGTGGCTATGTCAGCAATGCAAACTATCATGGTGCTGATAACACCAACAGGAGGGATGATGGCGGCGGCGGTCACTTCAACAGGAGGGACGATTGCGGCAATCACTTCAACAGGAGGGAAGACGGTGGCAATCACTACAGCCGGAGGAACGATGATGCTAACTTCAACGCCAACGCGAGGAACGACTTCCAACATCGGAACGAGTTTTCAGGACGTGGGAGAGGGGCTCCCCAGGGGAATGGCTATCACCAAAACGGGAACGGCTTCTATCAGCCACGGCCTTTCCAGAATGAGAAGGGGAGATATGCCCCTGTCAACGGTCCCAAGCAAACACCGGCTGCTGCATAAGTGCATAGGCCAGGTAGCTTAAGAAGAATAGGAGAGCATTATTTCTGAGTTAGAGGTGAATTTTGTTGCTTAGCGTCAAAATCGAACTGCGGAAGCGCATTCATGTTATACCTGTCTTTTGGATCGATGTTACTGTTTTCTGTGTTCTGTCGTCACTTGTGGCAACAGCAGTTCCAGTATAGGCATTTTGTACCGTTCTGAGTGTGCAATTGTCAGCAATGCCTATGTCTATGCAGGGTCGACGAAAATTCAGATTTTTTGATTCGAAGTCGCACATCTACTCGTGGTCGGTAATAGCTTAATATTGATAAATTTGCCAAGAAAATATTACTCGAGGGAACACGAAGACGACAGGAGTGACGTAGCCTGCTTGGCGAACGCAAGCAGTGACGACCGTGTTGCCTGAAAAAAAATCAGGACCACTGCCAACCGCTAGTTAGAAAATTGAATTGGACTTGTGGAGTAACCAAACTACATAAGCACATTGCGAACACAGTCAGAACTCACAAACGGAGAAGGGATGGCGCCGATGAAGTTGTACGGGTGGGCTGTGTCTCCGTGGATGGCGAGGGTGCTCGTCTGCCTGGAGGAGGCCGGCGCCGAGTACGAGCTCGTGCCCATGAGCAGGCACGGCGGCGACCACCGACGGCCGGAGCACCTCGCCAGGAACGTATGTCTTCGGAGTTCTCCCTACTTTCATTTTGACAGTTGCGATTTGCCTCACTCCGAATCCTGGAAGCGAGAAACAGAGCGAGCTGCGTTTGTGTGGTGGTTAAGGTCAGCTAACATAGTAACATTGTCTCCATTCTGCAGCCGTTCGGTGAGATCCCAGTGCTGGAGGATGGCGATCTCACGCTTTACCGTAAGCCGTCGTCAATTTTGAGTTTTCCCTTCGGTTGTCGCTATGTTGTTTTAAATTAGGGTTCAATTATATTTACAGGCATCACCGGCCATTCGAATAATTTAATTTTTATATTCCAGAATCCAGGGCCATCGCAAGGCACATTCTCCGCAAACACCGGCCGGAGCTTCTAAGATCAGACAACCTGGAGGAAGCCGCGATGGTGGACGTATGGGTCGATGTGGAGGCCCACCAGCTCGAACCCATAATACGGCCTGTCGTGTTCAACGTGATCATCCAGCCGTTCCAGGGGATGGACTGCGACCAGGCTCTGGTGGACGAGAGCATCGAGAAGCTGAAGAAGACGATGGAGGTGTACGAGGCGAGACTGTCGAGCTCGCAGTACCTGGCGGGGGACTTCGTCAGCCTGGCGGACCTCAGCCATTTCTCCTTCATGCGCTACTTCATGGCGACGGAGTACGCGGGTGTGGTGGAGGCGTTCCCGCACGTCATGGCATGGTGGGAGGCGCTGCCTCGCTAGGCCATCCGTGAAGAAGGTGATGGCCGGCATGCCCCCGGATTTTGGGTTCCGGAGTGGGAACATACCATAAACACAAGGCATGGGTTCTTATGTGTGGTCTTTCGGAGTGCATTTCGGAATAAGTATCATTGTGCTGTCATGATATTAATAGCTTTCAATAAAGGACAATTTTATTACTCAAGGTAGACCAAACATAAATAAAAGGTAAACAAGACATTTAGATGGAGGTCCAATTCGGAAATCGCTGCACACATGTGAGACAAAAACTCTCTCACTGTATCTTCTAACCGAACACACCTCTGTCGCGAAACTCAACGCATTATAGAGACACCCATTAACGAAGAAGGTGCCTACAACGGTAGATGACTTGAATAAGAGAGAATCCTTTTATTATTAAAATCTTGTCATTTCTATATAGCCAAAACGATTATATTACGACAATCGCTACCACCCTAAAAGAATTCTAAACTTGTAATCTATGCCACCACGTAGCCAGTTGCCTAAAATATTTGCAACACTATATTGCGGGTACAAGTTTAAATCTACTTGGATGACCGACCATACAGAACGGGCAAACGTACACTGAAAAAACAGGTATTTTTTGTCTCATCATGATGTAATTTTACTTCTTTACCAATCACGTTATACAAGGTTGTCTTAATTTAATAGAATTTTTATTTTTCAAAATTTTCCCATTATTATCGACAGGCACATCTTGATGGACAAGTTTTCTATACATATAATCTACCGAGAATTTTCCATTCTCATATAAATGACAACGAAATACATCAGACGCTTGTGATAACTGGACCATAGCTAGTCTCTCTAACAGATCATTCCATGACAAGTCTGCGACCAAGTAAGTCTCGTCTAAACGTCACATTAGGTTGAGATGCCTCCAAAACTGTAGTGATAGTATCACTCTTGTGACAGACAATATTGTATAAAGCTGGATATTTTTCCTCGAGTGTGGTATTTCTCAACCACTTAATCTTCCCGAATCTAATCACAGAGCCATCCTTAATGAAAAAAACAAAGCCAAAAAAATGTTTCTTTATCGCCATTAGACCCGTCCAAAAATGAGAATCAACCGTTTCCAGTGAACCTGTGATAAAGCATCTGAGATTATGTATTTCCTTTTTTGAAGAGTCTGCCAAACCTCATCTTCGGTAAGAAGTCTAAAAAACCATTTACTTAAGGAGAGTTGTGTTTTCAAACTGAAGGTCATGAACACACAATCCTTCTGTATCCTTAGGTCGACAAACCACATCAGAGCGAGTCAGTCGATACTTCTTTTTCTTGCTATCTCCTTGCCAAAAATATTTTTTACCGTAAGAAATCCAATCTATGTAGCACCCCTTGGGTAATTGGATAAACGAAATCATATACGGTACATATTACTTAGTACCGACTTGATTAGGACTTATTTTTCACCAGTAATTTTTCTTTCCAACTACTTAGCCTTGTTTGCAAGCGGTTCTCGACCAGTTTCCATTCGACGTTTGTCAGTCTTCGATAGGGAATCGGAATACCTAAAATTGGATAGGAAATTGACCTTACTCATACCCAAACAAAATAGCCATGGATAATCGATATGATCTTTGCACCGACAAGTCGTGAGTTCCCATTTTAATATATAGTCATGTCTTCCGTTTTATGATAGAACATTGTTTGTGTGCACATTAGGTATTTAGAGTTCACCATGGACGTTTGTGAAAGAGCAAACCTTATTCCGTTTTGGAGTTAATGACAACACACACTCACAGAACTAATCGTGTTCTTAAGTGTTGGCAGGTATTGAAACAACGACACGAGAAGTTCGAAGATGGAAGAGAGAGGGGCTCGAGAAACTAACCCTGGCTGAAATCAGCCTGGCGGTAGTACCGCTCCACCTGGAGCAGTACTGCTGTTGCAAGCAGGTACTTTGCCACCTACGTTAGTACCGCGGAAAATACCGTTGCCTCCAGCAACGGTACTACCGCTGGGTGTACCGTTCAGATGATTTTAGCCACTGGACTCCCAACGGTACTTACACGGTAGCTACCACGTACTACCGCTGGAATATTTGTTTTAATTCAAAGAAGGCCAACGGTAGTACCGTAGCGATCTAGCGGTAGTACCACCGCCTAGCAGTAACGGTAGCTCTGTGAGCTACCGTTGCAGCTGGCAGCTGGAACTGCCGCAAGTACCGTAGGGATGCCAGCAGCGGTAGTACCGCTGGTTCCCAGCGGTAGTACCGCTATGCACGGTTTCTGTGCATAACGGTTAGAATTTTGGGGCCCCTATATAAAGAGCCCTTCTTCCCCAAGAAGAGGTTGCGGCTTACACTCTCTCTCCTCCATTAATTGCTGAGCTCCAAAGTCCTATATCTCCCACTCCAACCACCCAAACGCCTTGATACTTTGAGGAGTGAAGGAGGAGGTCTAGATCTACAACCTCCACCGAAGGAATTTCAAATCCGTCAATTCCTCTTTGTGATTCGTGTTCCTCCTTGGGTTGCTTGTAACCCTAGGAGACCTTTGTGCGTGTCGGAGTCTCAACTTGTTGCGAGAAGCTCCGGACATTGTTGGGAGGCTCCAACTCATTGTGGAATTCCCCGACCTTTGTGTATCGGCTTGGCAACGCCTTCAAGGTGACCTCATAGTGGATGAGCCAAACCCCCACGGGTAAAGCTCACGAAGATAGAGTGAGCACATCCGTGCTATTGGAGTGCCTAGGTGGCACCACACTCCTCCAACGTAGACGTACTTCCCTTGGGAAGGAACTACGGGAATCATCTCTGTGTCTTCACTTTGCGGTTATTTCTATCCTTTACTTATCGCTTCCTCTACGTTATTTATCTTGCTTGCATCACATAGGTTGCTATCATCTAGTGCACATCTAGTCAACCTTGTTATACATTGTCTAAGCCCTAATTAAAAGAAAAAGAATTAAAATTTGGTAGTCGCCTAATCACCCCCCTCTAGTCGACATATCGATCTTTCAATTGGTATCAGAACCTCGACTCTTATCTAAGGCTTCACCGCCTAAGAGAATATGTCAGACAACTTGGACCCAACCGCATCGGTCTCTAATGAACGCTTTGGTGTGGTTGTAAGTGAACTCAAGAGTGAGATATAAAATCTCAATACCGAGATCATTTCCAACCTCAATACAAGCATGAGGGAATCGATGCGGGAGATGTTCAAGGAGTTTCTAGGTAAACCGGAAACTAAGATTGATTTACCCCCCACGGAAGGTGATCCGGAAAAGGTAGATGTTCTTCCTTCTACGGATCTTGTCAATGCGGATGGAACGGCGAAAGCCAATCCCATAACAAAGAAAGCCGAGGGTGGTAACTCAATCCCAAGGAAACCGGGGGTGCATGCAAATGTTCCACCGGAACAAGTGTATAACACAATCCACCAACACATTTCTCCGCCACACATCGCCAATATGGGCGCACCTCCTAAAATTGATCCAAAATACTTTCCTAATTGGCTATATTCATGCGATCACACATGTCTAGTTGTTGTGTTTTCTTGATTGACATTTTAGAGCAAGGCTTCTATCCTCAAGATCCACACAACATGACTCCAACGGAGAAGGCCAATCATCAACTCAATGCCACCGCCATGCACATGATACAAACGGCCGCTGGCCCAACTCATACCACTCATATCCGAATGTGCACGACGGCAAAGCAATGTTGGGAGAATCTCCATAACTTGTTCTTGGGGAACAAAAGCATTCAACTTTACAAGTATGAAGCGGTTCAAGATGAAGCCGATGAGTTTGTGATGAATGAGGATGAGACCCCCGGAGATCTCTATCGAAGACTCACCGCTCTTGCCATCACCTTGAATGACTTTGGTTTCGAGAAGATTGGAGATGGTTGGATCAAGCGCAAGTTTCTCAAGGCCATCACTCCTTCCAATCAAAGCTTGGCTCAAACCATTCGATCAAGACCGGACTTCTCAACACTTTGGCATCGCCGACTAGCCCACACCAATATGAGAACACTCCATGATCTTCAAAGTGGTGATCATATTCTTGGACTAACCGATATTAAGTTTTTCAAAGATCGTGTGTGTAGATCACGTGTTCTAGGAAAGCAACATGGAGAAGCCCATCCATCAAAGACGAAGATTACCACCAACAAGATTCTTGAGCTCATTCACTTGGACCTCTTTGGTCCATTATTCTATGATAGTCTTGGTGGGAAGAAGTATTGCTTGGTGATTGTTGATGACTATTCAAGATACACATGGGTCTATTTCTTCAAGAAGAAGAGTGAGACTCCACAAAGAGTCATTGACTTCATCAACATGGCTCAACGCCAATATCAAGAGAAGATCATGACAATTCAAAGTGACAATGGGTCCGAGTTCAAGAACTACACACGTGGAGGGGTTTCTTAGTGAAGAAGTCATTGCACATCAATATTCCACTCCATACACTCCTCAGCAAAATGGTGTTGCGGAGAGGAAGAACCGGACACTTATGGACGCGGCTAGGACCATGATTGCGGAGTATGCTTCTCCGTATAACTTTTGGGCCAAAGCCATATCCACCGCTTGTCATGCAACAAATCGGTTATATCTCCGCAAGCTCTTGAACAAGACCCCATATGAGATTCTTCTTGGGAAGAAACCGGACCTTTCTTATTTTCGTGTCTTTGGATGCAAGTGCTTCATTCGCAAGAAAGGTAACCGCCTATATAAGTTTGAGACTAGATCTATAGAGGGTATCTTTGTTGGTTACTCCACAAACTCTCACGGCTATAGAGTCTACAACAAGACCACCGGTCAAGTTGAAGAATCTAGTGACATGAAATTTGATGAGGATAATGGCTCCCAAGTGAGGCAAGTCGACCCTAATGTTGTAGGTGATGTGCCCATGGAGCTTGCACTAAGGAGGATGGCAATTGGGGACATTCGTCCTATTGAAGAGGACCCTCCTCAAGATCCTCCTCAAGTTGTGCCATCATCAACTCAAGATCCTCCATGTAACCAAGAACAAATTCCGAGCCCTCAATCCAATGAGCAAAGTCAAGAACAAGATCAACCTAGTGGTTTCTCTCCACAACTTGATGTTCAAGATCAAGCTCAAGACGGTGCACTAGATCATGTACAAGATAATGATCAAGAACAAGATCAAGGTGGTGCATCATCAAGATCAAGTTCAAGATCAAGATGATGCACATGACTCCAATGATGAAGGAAATGATCAAACCATCTCACAAGAAACTTCAGAGGAGATCAAGTTAAGAAGAGCAATGAGAAGAGACGCGACCTAGTCCTCAAAGATCATACTTTGGACAAGGTCCTTGGAGATGTCAAAAGCAAGGTCGTCACAAGAAAGCAATTGGCAAGCTTTAGCTCCAACCATGCTTTTGTGTCCATCGAACCCAAAGAAAGTATATGAAGCGCTTCAAGACCATGATTGGATTGATGCCATGCATGAAGAACTCAACAACTTCAAGCGCAACAAGGTGTGGAAGTTGGTGCCAAGGCCTAATGGGTGCAAGAACGTCATCGGCACCAAGTGGGTTTTCAAGAACAACAAGATTCGAATGGCATTGTCATTCCAAACAAGGCAAGATTGTGGCACAAGGATACTCCCAAGTTGAAGGTGTTGATTTCGGTGAAACCTATGCCCCCGTTGCTCGCCTTGAATCTATTCGCATCTTGCTTGCATATGCATCTCATCATAACTTTAAACTACAACAAATGGATGTTAAAAGTGCCTTTCTTAATGGTCCCATTAATGAGTTGGTATATGTTAAGCAACCTCCCGGTTTCGAGGATCCCAACCATCTGGACCATATCTACAAGCTCGACAAGGCACTCTATGGCCTTAAGCAAGCCCCACGTGCGTGGTATGAGCACCTTCGTGAGTTTCTAGTGGACCGTGGATTCCAAGTTGGGGTAATCGATCCCACCCTTTTCACCAAGAAGGTGGGTGGAAACCTTTTCATATGTCAACTCTATGTGGACGATATCATTTTTGGTTCTACTAACAATGCTTTCAATAATGAGTTTGCCAAGCTTATGACTAGCAAGTTTGAGATGTCCATGATGGGGGAGTTGGAGTACTTCCTAGGTTTTGAAGTGAAGCAATATAGGGAAGGTACCTTCATCAACCAAGCCAAGTACACCCAAGACATGCTCAAAAGGTTCAAGATGGCGGATGCCAAACCTTACAAGACACCCATGTCCACCTCCAAAGACCTCCACACCGACACCGAGGGTAACGATGTCGATCAAAAACTCTATCACTCTATGATTGGTTCTTTGCTCTATCTTTGTGCATCTAGACCGGATATTATGTTTAGTGTGGGTAAGTGTGCAAGGTATCAAGCGGCTCCCAAGGAGAGCCACTTCGTGGCGGTTAAACGCATCTTTCGATATTTGCTTCATACCCCAAACTTTGGTCTTTGGTATCCCAAGGGTTCAAGCTTTCATCTCATGGGGTACTCGGATGCGGATTATGCCGGAGAGAAGAAGGATAGGAAGTCTAATCCGGGGGTTGTCAATTTCTTGGCCGCTCCTTGGTGTGTTGGTCTTCCAAGAAGCAAAATTGTGTTGCTCTCTCCACCACCGAAGCCGAGTACATCTCCGCGCGAGTTGTTGTGCTCAACTCCTTTGGATGGTGCAAACAATGAGGATTGTGTCAACTTCACCAAGGTGCCTCTCCTTTGCGACAATGAGAGTGCTATCAAGATCGCCCACAACCCCGTGCAACATGCCAAGACGAAGCATATTGAAGTTCGTCATTATTTCATCCAGGAGCACGTGGAGAGGGGCAACATTGATCTCTCTTTTGTAGGAACCAAGGATCAACTCGCGGACATCTTCACCAAGGCCCTTGATGAACCAAGATTTCGAGAGTTGAGGAATGAACTAAATGTCATTTATGCAGCAACTTTGCTTGACCGCCTTGCACAAGTACCCATAGTAGACATCGTAACTTGTTTGGATGCATGCATGGACATAGGGGAGTGTAGCTCAATTCATGAGTCAACACTACTCCTATTATGCGCACATAGACAATTCGTCATTTGGTCACTCCGGTGACAAATTGTGCTTAAACGATGAGTATTGGCCTTGAACCCAAGAATATCTTCGCGGTTCCGGTTGATAATTGCTCATATATGGTGGCTAGGCCACCGCCCTCCTCTTTTGAGGAGTTGGATTTATTTGGTTTTATTTGGATTTTTTTAGACCTCTTTGAGTTTTGTGGAGAGCATCCAAGTTTGGCACTTCAAATTTGCTTCTTGCAAACTTGGCCGCCTCTCTTCCCCCAGTTTCAAACTCTATCCTAAGCCAAAACTCTTATCCCATAAGACTTCTTCTTCAAAATTGCAATCTTTTTCGTGATCACCCCGTTGGCAGTTTTCGGCTCTGGCGCCCGGTACTACCGGTGTTTGGAAGCGGTACTACCGCTCCTGGAAGTTCCCAGCTCCCAGTGCAGAACCCCTTCAAATACCGTAGCACCAGGTACCGGTACTACCGGTAGGTTTGGGCGGTACTACCGCCCTGGATGTGGCTGCGTAGGCACCTCTCCAGGTGCGGTACAACCCCCAGAGCTACCGATAGCACCAGTAGCGGTACTACCGCTAGCGGACCCGGTACTACCGCCAGGACAACGTGGTTGCCAGGCGCGGTACCCCGGGATTGCTACCGTTAGTACCAGCGGGCGGTACTACCGCTGTGCCAGCGGTACTACCGCTGAGGGTTTTTGACCGTGGGGTTAAGTGGGGCATGGGGGGTAGTTTTCCTCATTCTACCCCCCACACCCGACCCCCACACCTGGTCTCTCCCTCACCGCCGTCGCCGCCGAGAGAGCATCTCCCCGGCCACGACAGCCCCTCTCCGGCTCTGGGAGTGCTCGAGGACCTTCTCCTCCCTCCTCTCCTTCACCATGAGCTCCGGTAACTCTCCTCTCTCTCCTCAACCTAGTTGATTCGTTGAGATGCGATTGGGATAGTTTCTTCGTAACTCTTGTGGTAGAAGTTGTAGGGAATAGTTGGTACTCGTTTAGAATCGTTTTTGCAAAGTTTCATTGGAATTTCATAGATCGGGCAAGTTCCGTTGGCCAAACCGCTAGATCTGGAGCTAGCGGTAGTACCGCTCCGCTGCACCGGTACTACCGGTTCCATCCAGCGGTACTACCGTTGATCTGAAATTTTCCAGGAATTATGCAACTTCGATTCTCGCTTTGATCATGAATTTTATTTTGCAATACTTATCTCTTGCTATCTCTCTCTGCTATCTTAGGACCTAGCAAGGGACGTGGAGGTAGCTCGTCTCGTGCCCCAAGAGAGCTCGCAAGGACAAGGACATTGATGATGAACCCGAGATCATACCAGAAAGCTCACTCGCCGTCAACTTCAGCCAACGCCAAAGCATCTGCCAAGAAGTCAGCCCACTCATGAAGATGCCACCTCAAACGTTCATCAAGGAAAGGAGATAGAATCCCTATTTGCTTGACAAGGATCCGAGGTACAAGAACAAGCTCTTCCACACTCAGTTTCAAGAGAAGATCTTTAATGAGGTGCTCCCCGCTTCAAGACTAAGGTGGTGCAGCAGTTTTGCATCAACACCGAGTACATGAGAGCTCACATCGACTACTTTGGTGAAGCTCTAGACATTTGTGAAGAGTTTGGGATTTTGGACTATATCAACATTCATGAGCCAGTTCTTTGCGACCGTTCACTTTCACACCTCCGAAGAGCCATCACATGGATGACCAAGGACAAGGTGCTCACCTCATCATGGAAGGATTTTGCTACTCTCCTCCACATGCAAGACTATGGTGATCTATGAGTGCGGAGGATGATGCTCAGGTGTTTCGCCTCTCTTACATGAACAAGCCCATGAAGCCTTCGGCCCTCTCTCATCTTCTCACCCGGGGTCATGTGTTTGCGGGGAATCTAAGCATTTGCAGAAGACTTGGCACATCATCCATCATTTTTCCGCAACACGGTTACCCCTCGTGTGGGTAACTTTGATCAAATACATGGACGCCTCATTGATCTTATGGTTCTCTCCTCTCAAATGGTTGGCAAAGGCAAGAAGCTTGATGTTATGGACATCATATGGCATGAGATCTATGAAGTAATCATGAAGAGAAGGGTTCCCATCTTTGGTGCTCTCATTATGAAGCTCATCACTCACACTTGGGTCAACAAGAAGCTTCCGTTGGAACTATTGGATGATGATGTCCCTCTCATTTCTCATGATGTCAAAGATCTCAATAGGAAGAAGCACCTCCCACCTCTCATCCCCAATGATGAAGCCTACAACACCAATGATGAAGACAATGATCCCACCTTTGAGCTATCCCCCAAGAAGAATGACCATGGTTTCAAGAAATGGATCTCAAAGGCTTTGAAATCCGTCTTTTGCCGTCAAGAGGATGCCAATGTTAGAGCTTGGAAGGAACATGAAAGGGCCAAGTTGGAACATCAACGCACTCGTCAACGCTTTGAGGCTTTAGGTGCACCAGTCAAGGCGGGTACCGATGATAACATCACTACCTACTCCAAGTGGATTGGGGAGAAGAGCTACAACACTTGGGTTGACCCCGATCTTGAGGATGATGCCTCCACCTCTCACCGTGTCGAGCCATGGGTCCGCGAAGAAGAAGACAACATTGAGACCGCCAATGATGATGATGAGAGCGATGATGGTCAAGAAGTTGGTGATGATGACGATGACGATGATGATGAGGAGGAGGACGAGTAATCTCCACGTGGGACGTTAGCATCGCCTCTCCCTTTTTGGTGTCTTGATGCCAAAGGGGGAGAGAGTTCTACTAGGTTTTCCGGGGATTTGCATGGGTGAAGCACAAGCTCGTGTTTTCTTTGATCTTTATGCTTGTTCTTCACTTTATTCTATTCGAACTTGGTTTAGGTGAACTATCTCGTTGCATGGTGTAAGACATGTGGAACTCCTTTTATTCCGTTTAAAACTATGTGTTGTAATAACTACTTTGCTTATGTCTTACCATGCTTGTGCAAGTTATGCTTTATTGTATTATTTATATACTTGCGTGGTTTACAAAATCTTGGGGGAGTGTTGATCCTAACGAGTATGCATTTTGCATTCAAACACAAATTTATTTGATGCATATTGTTAGGGGGAGCCCGTCTATATTTTGCAAATCTTTTGTGTGTGTGTGTGTTGTCATCAATCTCCAAAAGGGGGAGATTGAAAGAGCATTGTTTGCTCTTATTCGTTTTGGAGTTAATGACAACACACTCACAGAACTAATCGTGTTCTTAAGTATTGACAGGTATTGAAACAACGACACGAGAAGTTCGAAGATGGAAGAGAGAGGGGCTCGAGAAACTAACCCTGGCTGAAATCAGCCTGGCGGTAGTACCGCTAGTTTGCAATGGTATTACCGCTCTACCTGGAGCAGTACTGCTGTTGCAAGCAGGTACTTTGCCACCTACGGTAGTACCACGGAAAATACTGTTGCATCCAGCAACGGTACTACCGCTGGAACTACCGCTGGAGGTACCATTCAGATGATTTTAGCCACTGGACCCCCAACGGTACTTACACGGTAGCTACCACGTACTACCGCTGGAATATTTGATTTAATTCAAAGAAGTCCAACGGTAGTACCGTAGCGATCTAGCGGTAGTGCCGCTGCCTGGCAGTAACGGTAGCTCACAGAGCTACCGCTGCAGCTGGCAGCTGGAACTGCCGCAAGTACCGTAGGGATGCCAGCAGCGGTAGTACCGCTGGTTCCCAGCGGTAGTACCGCTATGCACGATTTCTGTGCATAACGGTTAGAATTTCGGGGCCCCTATATAAAGAGCCCTTCTTCCCCAAGAAGAGGTTGCGGCTTACACTCTCTCTCCTCCATTAATTGCTGAGCTCCAAACTCCTAGATCTCCCACTCCAACCACCCAAACGCCTTGATACTTTGAGGAGTGAAGGAGGAGGTCTAGATCGACAACTCGACCGAAGGAATTTCAAATCCGCCAATTCCTCTTTGTGATTCGTGTTCCTCCTTGGATTGCTTGTAACCTAGCAGACCTTTGTGCGTGTCGGTTGCGAGAAGCTCCGGGACATTGTTGGGAGGCTCCAACTCATTGTGGAGTTCCCCGACCTTTGTGAATCGACTTGGTCAACGCCTTCAAGGTGACCTCATAGTGGATACTGGATGAGCCAAACCCCCACGGGTAAAGCTCACGGAGAATAGAGTGAGCCATCCGTGCTATTGGAGTGCCTAGGTGGCTCCACACTCCTCCAATGTAGACGTACTTCCCTTGGGAAGGAACTACGGGAATCATCTCCGTGTCTCCACTTTGCGGTTATTTCTATCTTCTACTTATCGCTTCCACTACGTTATTATCTTGCTTGTATCACATAGGTTGCTATCATCAAGTCCACATCTAGTCAACCTTGTTATACATTGTCTAAGCCCTAATTAAAAGAAAAAGAATTAAAATTTGGTAGTCGCCTAATCACCCTCCCTCTAGTCGACATATCGATCTTTCAGTTTGCCCAATGTATATTAAAACTATAAGATTGTAAACCTAAGAATTCCAACACCATTTTTCTGCATGGTGATATAAGCATTGAATCCTAGTATTATTTACCAGATTCTTCACTGGTAAAACCTGGGCAAAGGATTGGGCATGGTCCCAGATTGAGCGGAGTGTTGTCCTATGTCCGCACTAGATTTGTTGAGGTAGACCTTTTTCGCCTGCTGAATTATGAATAAAAATATTGGATGTACAACCGTGCGGGCTGGCGTTTTGAGAAGAGATTAGAGCTATGAATATTTTTTCTCCATCTAGTACTTTGTTTCGTTGGTTGATACATGTGTGATCCGTGATGTAATAGGCTGGACAACTTCTTAATAAATTAATGAAGCAAGCCGTATGCATCATTTTGATGCAGAGGCTAGGACTGCCCTTTTCGAGAAAAAAAATGTGTATCAAGCAATGCAGAGGTCGGGAGTTGTCCTTTTTCAATTTTTTTTGTCTATTTAGGACAATACTAAAATTTCCTTAATTAATACTAAAATTATCCACACTTAACGGAGCTTCTTGTAGGCTCGTGATTCGTGATCGATACAACTTCTCGGCCTCTATAGTGATATAGGAACCACAACCAATAGAGGTGTCACATTTTGTTACATGTGCTTTTGATTGAACAATAAGATAACATGATACATTCAAGGTAATAGATTGGAGATTGGTTGGGAGAGTTTGGGTTTGTATCTTGGTGTAGACGACAAGTCAACGATAGCATACGTGAAAAGCATACTGGTCGGTGAGTTTTGTTGATAACGTGAGAATTATTGGTTTGCGGTGCGAAAACATATAATTACGTGTCGATCGGAGGTGCGAAAGCAGACGCTAATCATGAAAAAGTTCACGATGTTGTCGCTTTTCCTTGGATGAAAACGCAGTTAGCCGCCTTTTGTTCAGGAGATAATGATCCTAGGTCGTCCATCGGTTTAATTAATGACAAGAAGGCGTGCAAGTCTAGATAGGTTAGCAAGAAATTGAAGCTAGCTTGATTAAAAAAAAGAAATTGAAGCTAAAAGGCTTGGGGATCAAAGCATCTATCAGGGAAAAGCTAGTTCCTATGTGAGGGCCAAGCAAGCTTAGACACGATCCAGGAAAGATTGTGTTCCCCACCACGACGATCTCCGCATCGTCTGCGAAAGAGACCTCTGCGGATCGTATGGTCCGGAGAGGCAGTCGCTGGTCAGACTAGACGGCTGTCCTTGCTCAACTTGCTCCGTTGAGCCCATACGAATGGACGAATGGCGACGGAAATGAGAGAAAGGGAATTTAATTGACAAATTTTACAACGTAGAGTCGTTTCGGATTCAAATAGAGGCAGCTATTAACGCAAGGACGTCGATGCAGATCATGCAATCGAATTCTGTGTGTCTGTTGATAGCGCAATGATGAGCGTGGCCCGGTGACAGTGGCTTCATGTCTTACGGGGCAGGAGGTGTCGCGAGCAGCCTCACTCCATGTGCGAGGCGCAGTGCACCATCCCAAAGAAACCGACAGGTGGGACCCTGGCCTATCGTGCGCGTGCCCAGATGCTCATGTCGCTCGCGCAGGTAGATAGATATACTCCATAGGCGAAGGAGCGCGACACGTGGCCGTGAGAACAAGACGCTGTTGGGCCTTGGCTTGCTCGTGTTGGGTCCCCTGCCACGTGGGATCTCATCTGTTGGGTCGTGGTGGGCTGGGCGGAGCAAGTTGCACCACTTGCGTCTTCTCTGCCTGCGCAGACACGGGACGCGGAGCCGAGCCAAGCCGTTCCGAGAAGCTTTCGTTAGAGCTGCTTTCTGTGCCACCTCGTCTCGTCAAAACGAGGGAACCCGGACACCACCGGATTTCGTCTCGTCAAACGTGTTGTCTATCAACACGTGTCCTAGCAGCTACTCCATGGAAAAGTCTTTTTTTCTTTGAACGGTAAAGGGCCCTGAAGGACCAGAGATTTGCTTTACGATGGCGGTGGGAGTACAAATACAACCAGGCCCAACAATTTTGCATCTACCACCCTAAAAAAGATCACGAAAACACGATCCGATCCTTGAGTTCCGCCGACGAAGGTCCGCCTCTAGGCACGGCAGCTCGGCTCGCCACGGGACATGTCCACTTGGAAGCGACGAATGCGAGGACGCCGAGCCGAGGCAGAAGAAGATCCTCCATATCGAAGGAAGATGAACTCGGGCACAACCCGAGCGCGGCGTGGCCTTCGTCGAGGCCGAAGATAGAAGTAGCTCAAACATGCCCCAGTGATGAACAACGCCATTGCAGAATACAGACCTCCGCCCAACCCAGGGCTCGACAGCCGCCATGACACCCTTCTCCTTCCACCACCTCGGTGACTAGAGCGAAAGGACTCAACAACAACCAAGCGCCCCAAGAGCATTTTATTAAAGTTGTTGCCACCCAAATCTGACCCTGACGGCGTCGCCCACCATGTAGCGACCGACAGAGCAGAACATCGCTGCTCCAGGACCACTCAGAAGCACCAGAAGCCAGCAGGAGCGCGACATCACGCCATTCGCCATAAAGGATCAAACCCTAGCGGACATACTACTAGATCTAAACCTACTAGCGCCATATACATAGGAGGGAGGGGCCATGCCTCTCTCACCCTCCGCTCAGCCAGCAGAGCCGTCAGAGGAGAGGGGAGAGCGGCGGCGGAATTGGGGGACGGACGCAAGAGCTCTGGGAGAAGGAGAGGAGATAGAAAGAAGGGGAAGAAAATGAGCCCCATGAAAAAGTCCATTTTAAACCTTAAACTCGTAGGTCGTATTGGTTGAACGATGAAATCCCTGTCGTTCGAACTTGAACCTATGAATCCCGTTTTATTTTAAACCCAGTTTTCTACTATAGAAAAAATAAATTCAAATCAAATAATTTGCTACTCTCACTGATTAAGATGGCCCACATGACATATACACCTTCTACCTCACGTCTCTCAGTCCAATCTCGGGCCGCCGGCAATTAAAATTGCCTGCCGTCAACCTGCATCTGCTCTCTCTGCTCCCGATTAGACACCAAGACAAAGCCCAACCCCTGGCGCCCCTTGCTCGCGCTACTTGTTCCAGCAGACAGTGGTCTGAGGTGCCCATCATGACCGCTCGCATGATTTCTTCTCTGAAATCTTGGCATGAGTACGACACGCAGTTATACCCGCCGCCGAGACACAACCCCATCGTCGTCAGCTGCTGCTAGTTCGCCTCCCAACCGCAGCCGCTCCATGTCCACCAACGTACTGCTGCTTGCGCCTGGAGCTGTAGCAGAGCGCGACGGTGTGTCACCCTTCTTGTCGCCACTCTCCTTACAAGGTGGAAGGAGGGGCAATAGCAGGTCGACCCTGTCGGCGGCCTTGCGGAGGCGACTGATGCATGTAAAATGCATACATGAACTTTGCACTTTAATTGCTTATATTCCAATCATATTTGCATCATATAAGGGTTATATCAATGTTTTATAATGATTTTGGGAATATTCATTTATTTCCTATTTTTATGGAATTAACCCTGCACAGGCAGAAAACCCCGTTTTCTTATTTTAATGTTTCAGGGACCCAAACGTCAACGAAATCACCTGGAAATTTACGGGCGTCAATATTTGGAAGGAAGAAGACCTGTGGGCGAAGGAAGCGAGCAAACGGAGGCCGAGGGCCAAACGAGGGGGCCCACGCGGCCAGGTACTGTAGCCGCGTGGGACCCACCCATTTGGGCCTCGTGGCTCCGTTGCCTTCGATCTTTCTCCACCGACATCGTCTTGACCTAAAAACGCCTATAAAAAAGGTCCCCCGACGTTCTCTGGAAGGAGCGCCGCACAAACACAGAAACACCGAAACGGAGATCAGGAGCTGCAGATTGGAGGGGGAAAACTCCGGCGGGGCGCTGCCGGCGTGGTCTCCATCTTCTCCATCGACTTCTCCACCGTCTCCATGATGAAGAGGGAGTAGTCCACCTCTGGACTATGGGTTTGTGGAAGTAACTTATGTATCTCTCCTCTCTTGAGCTTCACTAATTAGCACCGTATGAGCTGCTGAACATGATTACGGTCACCGTTGTAATACCTTTGTGGTGGATCTTTATGAGTTAATATATGTTTGAGATTGCAATGTTTGTTTCAGTTATGAGTATAGATGCATATTATGTACCCCGTTCTTGTCTACTTGTTTTGATCAAGCATGTTTATGAGAGCGTGTGTGGGGGAACGTGTGCATTAGTTGGAGTAACGGGGGGTGGCTAGTGCAGTGAACGTGAGAGAAAGTTCTGCGATCCACTTTGGTATCTTTACCTTACTTTGTTGCCTCACTAGGGATAAACTAAAATACCATGCTACCGGGGATGTGGGCGTGACCATTGCCACTACTCCATGACTAGATCTAGCATGTTCTTATTTTCACTTCATGTCATGATACTTAATGCTATACTCTGAGTTATCTTAATTACTGAGGTGTTATGATTTAGTTCGCATCTTGGTGGAGTATAAGAGAGGTTAATAACCAAAAGATCTCTATGTTAGGACGTGATGCCCATATATCTAAGTAACTTGTTATCAAACCCTGTGTTGCAATCTCATATGTTAACTGTGTGTGTTCCATTGTCTACCACTTTATAAAGAGAGAGTGCATTTGTGAAACCATGAACCCCAGTCCATTTTTAATCATAAGAAACACCTTTCCAACACCATATACCACTTTTCTATTTTCAGCCATCATTAAATCCGAAAATACAAAAATACTTTTCATCTTGCATACATCATTCAAAAACCCAAAAATATCATTTATCATTGCATCCACCATCATTGCATATTTATTTCTTGTTTGCATTGCATAACTATCCTGATATCATTCTTACACCTTGTGCTTGACAACCACAGGTGAGGTTGAGGACCAAAACATCTAACCTTGTTTTGTAGGTAACCAAAAGAAGGATAAGAAGATAAATCTACCACTTCAGATTCCCCGAGAGTTCGATATTAAACCCTCGAGTCACCCCTCGTGGGGAAAACTGTCTTCCACTTACTATACACTCTGCACTTGGAGTCTCAACCTAATCCCGTTTATTTTGCAGGTATCAAGCCTTGCTCTTCGGGACATCAAGACGTTTTCTGGCGCCGTTGCCGGGGAATCGTAGCTGAGAGATTTATCCAAGGGTGTGCATCATCGCATTCATCTCACAACAAAGTCAACGTCACCAACTTGTGCTAACACCTAAGCTTGGGGAGGTTGCACCTACGTGAGCACCATCTTATCCATCTTTACTTACAAAGCAATTTATTTGTTTTGTTAGTGTCATTGCATATCATATCATATTTATTTCAGTTTTGCATAAAAAATTAAAAATACCAAAAAAACTTGCTAAAATGGGAGAAAGAACTAAGTGTGTGACTACACAAACACTCCTAATGATCAATTTATCACGAGAGCTATTGCCACACCTAAGATAAATGCTGAGAGTTATGAAGTAAGTCCTAGTTTGTTGAACTTGATAACTAGGGAACAATTTGGTGGTAGTGCTATGGAGGATGCCTCTATGCATCTTCATGACTTTGTTGAAATATGTGACATGCAAAAGTTTAAAAATGTGGAAAGTGATATCCTAAAACTGAAGTTATTTCCTTTTTCACTTAGAGGAAAAGCTAAAGAGTGGTTGCATTCCTTGCCATCTGGTAGTATTAATTCTTGGGATGATCTAAAAGAAGCTTTCATTAAGAAATATTATCCCCCTGTTAAAATTTTGCAAAATAGAAACAACATCCTTTCTTTTAGGCAAAATGAAAATGAACATGTTGCTATGGCTTGGGATAGGATAAAACTTATGCTTAGAACTTGTCCCTCACATGGAGTTAATGAATGGACCATATTACACTCTTTCTACAATGGTTTAAACTACATGTCTAGAAACATACTTGATTCTGCTGCTGGAGGTGCTTTTATGAGTAAGACTATAGTAGAAGCTAAAAATATATTGGAAAGCATTTTACAAAACTATAGTCAATGGCATACTGATAGGGCACCTAATCCTTCTAAGAAAGTGAACTCTATTGAAGAAACTAATGATTTGTCATCTAAAATGGATACTATTCTTGCTTTGCTTAATAAACCTAGTGTTGAAAATGTTCCTTTGCAAGAACTAGTTGGAAACAATTCTGAAAATATTGATGTCAACTTCATTAGGAACTATGGTAATAATGGGTATGGTAACAACAATTATAACTCTTATAATAAACCCCCATATGTGCCAAATAAATATGCTTCTAGTGGTAATGTTTCTAGTGACTTGGAAAACACCATTAGATCTTTTATATCTACCCAAAAAGAGCTTAATAAGGAATTTATCTCTAAGTTTGAAAAACAAGATGCTTTGTTTGAAAGGGTAGATCAGCTTACTAAGGAAGTCTCATCATTAAAGAGCATCATTACAGCCCAAAAACATGAGGAAACAATAAAATATTGCCAAGAGGTTATCAATAAGTCTTGGGAACACATTCATGAGCAAGAGAGAGTTGCTAAAGAATCTATTGGGGTAATGAAAGAGGTTGAAGTTGAGGAAGTTAAAATGCTTAATGAAGTCAAGGATCCTTTGCTTGACTTAGAAAATTGTAGCTTGCATGAATTAATATCTATCTTACAAAAATTTGCAAGTGATCCTTCCATCAACACTAACCAAGCAGGTTTTGGTTCTTATATTGCTAATCATGTCTTGAAAGAAAAGATTGCTAGGTACAACCAAGAGGCTATGATACCACCTAAGCTTGGGGATATGTGGATACCTAAGGTACTAGTAACTATTGGAAAAGAGACACACCATGCCATACTTGATCTAGGATCTAGTGTCTCTGTTTTATCTAAAGAACTATATGAAGTGCTTGAATTGAAAAATCTTGAAAAATGCTCTATTGAACTAGCACTTGCTGATGACTCTATTAAACATGCTTTGGGAAAAGTAAGTGATGTTATGGTAGAGTTACATATGACTTTTGTGCCTGTGGATTTTCTAATCATGGACATGGGGATAAAACCTCTAGTCCTATTATTCTTGGAAGACCTTTTCTTCGTACCACAGGTGCTATCATTGATTCAAAGGAAGGGAATGTAAAGTTTCAGTTTCCACACAAGAAGTGCATGGAACACTTTCCAAGGAAGAGGGAACCACCAAAGTTCAAGCTCCCTCATGAGCTTCGTCCACAATAAAACAACAAGTAAGAAGCCTAGCTATATGGCTATAAAGAAAGCGCTTTGCGGGAGGCAACCCGGTTATTTTTATGTGTGATTTTCTTTGTGTCCTCTTGCTGTAACAAGAGATTTTGTTTAGTTTAGGTTCTGGAGTTTTAATAAAGTGCCAAGTTTTACCCTTTTTGGTTTGAAAAAGTTGCTTATAGCGTTCGGAGATTTTATTCCTGCACGAGTCAGTGCACGGTATGATTTTTAATTCTTATTCTGTAACTCCGAATGAGCTCATATTTGAACTGTAGTTGCAACTTTTCATCCTCTGTATGCATGAATTTTTTCGGAATTTTTCGAGAAAGTTTGGTAGGGTAGAAAAATACGTTTTGCTGCTGCTGTTTTTCTGGACAGATTCTGTCCCATTTTGTTTGATGCATGCTTTGAGCTTTTAAGTTGAATCTTTTTGATCCAATTGAGTTTATGAGTAGGCATACAACATTATACACTTTCTGGACATGTCATATGAATTTTTGTTCAAGGATTATATGCAGCAAGGAACCTATTTGTTTATCACTATTAATGCACCCCACAGAAAAGAGATGGGAGAAACGGTGTTTTGAAGTTTTTTCACAGGGATTGGAGGAGATGCACCAAGAGCTATCCAAGGATGGTGAAGACCATAAGCTTGGGGATGTGAAGACAACCCCGCTGGACCTACACACTCTCGGTTTGCACACGTCCAACTTCTGTTTTTCGATCGAAACACTTTATCGCATAAACTTGGAGCGTCGTTTTTTGTTTTTGTTTGAGTCTTGAGAGACCACCACACTATCAATTATATATGAGAGAGCTACTGGAAATATGGGTTGAAATATGTTGGATGCTTTTATAAGATTGGGAAAAGGGATGTTTGACTTGATTTTTAATGATACATATAGTTGCATGATTCATGAGCTTGTTTATGAGTAATAGTTTGCAAATTCTTTTTGTAGAGCTATCACTTATTCATGTTTTGGTGCTGATTGTTATTTACTTGGTTTAACATGGATTAGTTAGTTCTATGGACACTCATGCATGCATCTAGATGGTCAACTTTCTCCCTTTTGCTAGCCCAAAAACTCCAACAAGCAAAAACTTGTTTCCAACACCTTCAACCAAAGTTATTCCAGTGAGTCCACCATATCTACCTATTGGCTTTATGCTATTCCGAGTATGTTTAACATGTTGTTTGTGTTATCTTACCTCTGAATGAAAATGTTTATGTTATTGATTGCAATGGAAAAAATTGGTTATATAGCTCTCACGAACTTGATGCACAATGTTCTTTTATTTGCATAATAAAACTTGACCCATTGTGATTAAGATTATGATGTTTGTGGCTTGATGAATGTTTTGGGTTGGAAGTTAGCCCATATGTGCTGTCACATGGCAAGCTTTCAACACGCTCTTCATCTCATTTAGTTGATATCATGTGCTTTTGTCTATGGATGCTTATCATGTTGAAATAAATGTGGAAATAGAGTGAGTTTAAATGAGTTTGTGTAAATGGTTAGAGAGACGCCTGGGCCGCTAATCTAAGCCATGCATCATTCATGGTGGAAATTTACTTACATACTATGGTGAACCTTCTGTGATACACCTTGCAATAAAAAACTATTCCAAATGGTAAATAAAAAGGGTGTTGAGATTGTTCATTTTGTTTGTTTGTCTTGTCATTTTGATATGGGCTTGTTCCATATCTTGGGACAAGAGGTACCCCAGTTGACGCTCTTGATGATACTATTATGCTTACAATGATATTTAATTGAACTTGCTTTGTTTCCCAAGTTGAGTAACACATGGTGTAAGTACTTGTATTCAAGGGGCATGAGACATTCAACCCATTCTTTATCAAGCACACTACTCATATTTGCTTTCACTTTAACCTTAATCATTCAAGATGCTATGATAGGGGCAATGAGAGCTTGACACCAATGAATACCTTATTGCAATCATTAACTTAAGTAGAAGAGTTTGGAAGTTGGATGAAACTTATGCATGCTTTACCTCTACTCACATATACATCTTTCCAAAGTGTACACCTATCATATTCAGATTTTCATCTACACTCTATGACCATTGTAGGATGTTCTACTTATCATTATGCATACATGTGTTCCATATTACTTGCTACCATGTTACACTTTGTGAACTATCAATGAACATCCTTGTCTTGAATACTTGATATCACTTCATAAACTATTTGCATATTGCTACTCCTTTGAAGAATGAATCATTTGACTATATGTAGCAATAGTAATCATCTTTGATATCATTGTTAAGTATTAAATTGCAAAGTCCATGTTAGTTTTATCATCTTCATACTCGAGGACGAGCATGGATTAAGCTTGGGGATGTTGATGCATGTAAAATGCATACATGAACTTTGCACTTTAATTGCTTATATTCCAATCATATTTGCATCATATAAGGGTTATATCAATGTTTTATAATGATTTTGGGAATATTCATTTATTTCCTATTTTTATGGAATTAACCCTGCACAGGCAGAAAACCCGTTTTCTTATTTTAATGTTTCAGGGACCCAAACGTCAACGAAATCACCTGGAAATTTACGGGCGTCAATATTTGGAAGGAAGAAGACCTGTGGGCGAAGGAAGCGAGCAAACGGAGGCCGAGGGCCAAACGAGGGGGCCCACGCGGCCAGGTACTGTGGCCGCGTGGGACCCACCCTTTGGGCCTCGTGGCTCCGTTGCCTTCGATCTTCTCCACCGACATCGTCTTGACCTAAAAACGCCTATAAAAAAGGTCCCCCGACGTTCTCTGGAAGGAGCGCCGCACAAACACAGAAACACCGAAACGGAGATCAGGAGCTGCAGATTGGAGGGGGAAAACTCCGGCGGGGCGCTGCCGGCGTGGTCTCCATCTTCTCCATCGACTTCTCCACCGTCTCCATGATGAAGAGGGAGTAGTCCACCTCTGGACTATGGGTTTGTGGAAGTAACTTATGTATCTCTCCTCTCTTGAGCTTCACTAATTAGCACCGTATGAGCTGCTGAACATGATTACGGTCACCGTTGTAATACCTTTGTGGTGGATCTTTATGAGTTAATATATGTTTGAGATTGCAATGTTTGTTTCAGTTATGAGTATAGATGCATATTATGTACCCCGTTCTTGTCTACTTGTTTTGATCAAGCATGTTTATGAGAGCGTGTGTGGGGGAACGTGTGCATTAGTTGGAGTAACGGGGGGTGGCTAGTGCAGTGAACGTGAGAGAAAGTTCTGCGATCCACTTTGGTATCTTTACCTTACTTTGTTGCCTCACTAGGGATAAACTAAAATACCATGCTACCGGGGATGTGGGCGTGACCATTGCCACTACTCCATGACTAGATCTAGCATGTTCTTATTTTCACTTCATGTCATGATACTTAATGCTATACTCTGAGTTATCTTAATTACTGAGGTGTTATGATTTAGTTCGCATCTTGGTGGAGTATAAGAGAGGTTAATAACCAAAAGATCTCTATGTTAGGACGTGATGCCCATATATCTAAGTAACTTGTTATCAAACCCTGTGTTGCAATCTCATATGTTAACTGTGTGTGTTCCATTGTCTACCACTTTATAAAGAGAGAGTGCATTTGTGAAACCATGAACCCCAGTCCATTTTTAATCATAAGAAACACCTTTCCAACACCATATACCACTTTTCTATTTTCAGCCATCATTAAATCCGAAAATACAAAAATACTTTTCATCTTGCATACATCATTCAAAAACCCAAAAATATCATTTATCATTGCATCCACCATCATTGCATATTTATTTCTTGTTTGCATTGC
This sequence comes from Poa pratensis, assembly GCA_947311845.1. Lineage (NCBI taxonomy): Eukaryota > Viridiplantae > Streptophyta > Magnoliopsida > Poales > Poaceae > Poa > Poa pratensis. Next base: position 27,200,110 of record CAMZMU010000045.1, on the reverse strand, counting down.
ATAACTATCCTGATATCATTCTTACACCTTGTGCTTGACAACCACAGGTGAGGTTGAGGACCAAAACATCTAACCTTGTTTTGTAGGTAACCAAAAGAAGGATAAGAAGATAAATCTACCACTTCAGATTCCCCGAGAGTTCGATATTAAACCCTCGAGTCACCCCTCGTGGGGAAAACTGTCTTCCACTTACTATACACTCTGCACTTGGAGTCTCAACCTAATCCCGTTTACTTTTGCAGGTATCAAAGCCTTGCTCTTCGGGACCATCAGCGACGCCGGAGCCGCTTGGGTACGTGGCCAGCAACCGCACCTCATCGCTATCGAGGCATCCGATGCCTCCATGAAGGGCGCCAACGTGATCGTCCGCACCGCGTGGTGCATGCCTCCATGAAGGGCGCCAACGTGATCGTCCGCACCGCGTGGAGCACATGTTTGCATCCGCCTGATTGAGAAAGAAAGGTCCTACACATAGGTTCCATATGTCAGTGAGATCAGTTGTAATCCCAGCTGGGAGTTCCATTACCAGTGCACCAAACATGTCCAGCGTCCAGAGTTCATTTAGACTGGCATTCAATACTTCAGGTGCGAACTACAAGATTTCGACTTCAGGTTCATCTATCCGATCTCTAGGGGCGTGTTTGCTAGCCCACCGAGGCCCCAACCAGGCCCTGGCGATGCAAATTTCGGCCATTTGTTTCCCTGGCCCGGCACGCGTTCCTGCACCGCACAAACCTTAAATTAGCCTCGGGTTAGGCCCGATAGGAATGGCCGAATCGGCCGTTTCCACTGAGCCACCCTCAAGTGCCATGTTCCTCGTGCAGGGATGGGGAACGCGGAGCCGAGTTCGTCCACCTCGGAGATGGCGCGAGCTCGCGCGCAGGCGAAAAAGCGGCGGGAAATTTTTTGGTCACCGGCTCACCGCCCTTCAATTTCGCTCGCCTATTTCACCCCCTCCGCCTCCCCGCCGGAACTCCCGCCACCATTTCCCCTCTTCGAGCTCTCCCCTTTGCAGGTTTTCCACTGAGGAGCGGCGGCTACTCCTCCGGCGGTCGAAGCTGGTCATCGGCGGCAAACCGTCTTCGTCCACGACTCCGAGATGTCCTCATCTAGCTCCTCCGCCTCCGTTGCTTCCCCGGCTGTACGTAGCTTCAGTGTAAGTGTCCTCCTCCATTGGTACCTTAGATCTGGTAGTATGTGGTACTATGTGAAGGTATCTGGAAGATCGGAGTAGTATGTGCAAGTATGTTGAAGTATCTGGTAGATCTGAGTAGTATGTGATAGCTCTTTGATCTTGTAGTCCATGCTTACTTCTTTGAACTTGTAGTCCATGCTTAGCTCTTTCATCTTGTAGTCCATGCTTAGATCTTGTAGTCCATGCTTCATCTGTGTTCTACGATCTTGTAGGACCCTGATCTTTCCGCTACGTCTGTGCTGCCTTTGCCCGCGAAGCCGTTGCGATACATTCCGGCGCCTGAAGTGTTGGTCGCACAACAAAGGGAAAAGGCGCCTGATGGATTCCTAGCACTGCAAAGGGCTAAGAACAGGGCACCAATGCTGTGGCCAGCTGCTTTGTCCACCTTCGTCCTCACTAGGATGGCCGAGCTCGTCAAGGATGGGCTCGATATTGACAGGGCATCAGAGACAAGAGTTTGGACATAATTTGCAAAGATGTTCTCTTTTTCTGCGGCGCCATGGTGAGCACCACCCAGTTATACAATCATCTTAAGAAGTGGAGGTACAGGTGGACACATATCCGCAATTTGGCACAATCTGAAGGAGTGGAATGGCGTGAGGAGTCCACCACTTTCTACATGGACGATGCGGCATTGCTCAAGCATGTGACTGTAAGCTTCCGCAATTCAGCTTATTCACTTCGTCCTACTATCTACTTGATGTGTCATGGGATAATAGTCCCATCATTTTCAGGTTCACCCCAAGGACGAGTGTTTCATCAACACACCAATTGAGAAATATGACCAGATGAAGATCATCTTCGGCAGACCGCGTGTGTAGAATCCTCTGGCGGTCAACACGCTCCATCTTGCTCTTAGCTACCTCATGGATCATGAAGAGCAGCGTGTCGCCTATCTTGCCGGGAATGACGCAGACAGGAAGACGTGGTACTACTCCTACTATCGCGCGCTCTTCCAGGCGATGGGTTGATGATGTTGTTGCTGCTGAGTTCTTGAAGTCATGCCCTCTCTATGATGTCCCCTAGTATGTAGAACTTCCTAAAACTGATGCCAGATATGTATATTTTGCGAGGCGGTATACTAAACCCCTCAGATGATGAACTTGTGGTGCGAAGCGGTATAGTAATCCCTCCGTAGATGATGAACTAGTGGTGTGAAAGGACATGTGCTTCCTAAATCTAAGTTTTAGGTGTTTGTTAACAACATAAGTGATGATCTTACCGTGTGCTAAAGTACTACAGGTACAATTGATGAAATGCACATGGCAATGGTTGACCCCTCAAAAAGGAGAAAAAGATCGAAGCCAGTGTCCCGAAGATTTAATTTATTGAGTCTTAGGGAAGCAGGTTACTCTTTGGAAAGCTTGGGGAAATCATTTTTGCATAATCACAAACCATACTTGCACCCCACAGCCTTTCTACACTTGGTAGAAAAAAAACATGAAATAGACCAGCTGAACATGCCAAACTGGATGAAATCCGAATGGCTCGGATTTGGTCCGGAATTCCGAACCACTCGGAAAATTCCGGATGGATTCCGAATTGATTCCGGGCTGAGCTTTTCCTTTCTGATCTCAGTCCGGATTCTAGTTGGTAGACATCCGGATTATTTCGAGCCACCCGGAATTCCAAGCCAGATCCAGATCTGTTCCGGACTGCACGATTTCTGTCAAAAACGGCTAATTTTTCAGTGGACCTATTTAAGTCGCCCCTTCTTCTCCATGAGGGGCACCCGACCAGAATATCTTTGCCCACCATTGTTGCAAGTTTCAAGCTCGTAGATCTCTCCCTACCCACTCAAACACCTTGTCCTTCTAGGACTTGGAGAGTACACCTTGATCTACACCTACACCAAAGCGATTTGATTTCCCCATCCAATCCTTTGAGGAACTTGTTACTCTTGGGTTCGCTGGAACCCTAGACGGTCGTGGTCGTTCTTGGCTTTGGGAGCCGCGAGGATTAGCCGGGAGCCTCCAATTGAGTTGTGGAGAAGTGCCCCGGCCTTGTTGAGTCTTGTAGCTTTGGGAGCTGCGGGATTCCGGTGAGAGCCTCCAATTCGGTTGTGGAGTGTGCCTCATCCTTTTAAACGTTTGTTGCCGACCTCGAGGGCATCATATAGTGGCTCGTGGATCTCCTCATTGGAGGATAACACGAGGGAGATACGGTGTGCCATATCAAGGCTATTCGGGGATCACTTGTGACCCCGCACCACTCCAACGAAGACGTAGCTTCCATTCGGAAGTGAACTTCGATAAACATCTCCGCGTCACCATGTGGTTATCTCTTAACATTCATTTACTTGTATTGCTAGCTTATCTTGTTTAAAATATCTTACTAGTTTGTATTTTGCTCATCATATATGATTGTTAACCTAGTTGCATATCTAGAGAACTTATATTTGAGCAAAACCTTAATTTAATTAAATAAAAAGAAAATTTGTAGTTACCTATTCACCCCTCTAGTCAAACTACTCGATCCTTTCATGGTGCATCACCAGCAATTCTTGTGCTGAATTTGTGATGCACCATCTATTTTGCTGACTAGTTAGGGCATGTTTAGTTCAAGCCTATGAACATTATTGGTAACTTTGATATGTTCACCACTCAGGCACCAAGGTAACCATATCATGGCATTTGCATGTAACCAAACAACTTGAAATTTGCTCTGTGAAACAAACACATCAACCAAACAGCGAGTGCTTAAAATTTTTGTACCGAGCCAAACGGGTCTGTTTAGAACATTATTGACAACTAAACGAACTGCACAACATGGCTCAGTTCACGTTTTTTCAGAGCTAGACTGAATTGGGCCACGGATACGGGAGGCCGAAAAACGATGCGAATAAACAAACAGCGCTAGGAGTCTCGGCTCAAGATGGCTCGGTCGTGAGCGTGTGGGCGCCGTCCGACACGTGTTCACCCTCCGCCCTCATCGAGTAAGTATCTAGTGCTACCACCCCTTAGGGTGGTACCGTTGCTACCGTCAAAAATACGTATTTTATACGTGTCAAAAATTATACGAAAAATCGTGAGTGCTCTTGAAGTATGTCCCTACAACATCCTAAAATGTCATGTCCAAATTCGATATGGACAATGAGAAACAAAAAGAGAAAATCAGCATGAATAGTGTCATTTTCTGAATTTTGTCTTTTGTGACACTAGTGACACTATTCATTTCAGATTTGTCATTTTTGTTTCTCATTGTCCATGTCGAATTTGGAGATGAAATTTTGGGATGTTGTAGGGACATACTTCAAGAGCACGCATGATTTTTCGTATAATTTTTTGACACGTATAAAATACGTTTTTCGTACGGTAGCACGGGTAGCACCCTAAGGGGTGGTAGCACTAGATATGTTCTCCGCCCTCATCGAGGCACCTTCCCCTAACTATCTACGTCCCACTTGCGGTTAAACTAATCGTACATCAACACGACCAAGTGGAGAAAGAAAACGAGATTAGAGGGACACGTCGTTCCTGTCTCCCTCCCCCTCCCCTGCTCTTGAGCTCTTCCCACCAATCACTCGGGCACACAGATCTGCCTGATTGCTTCTCCCTCCTCTTATCTCATTCTCCTTTCTTCCACTCTACTCCTAGTAGTATATCTCTCGTCCGATTCATTCCACTCGACATTTCTTTGCCCCATTCTTCTCTCCGCATGAATTACTATCTTCTGCGAGGACTAATCCACCGCCGCGTGCTTCGGTTTGGGACCTTGGATGCGAGTTCTTGGCAGCTCTAGCCGTGGTTTTGGCAGCTTTTGGCACGGATTCATGACTGTTCGAGAGCTTCTTGCTTGGAACGTGCAAGAGGGCGACGAGGATATTTGAGGAGTTTCTGGAACAAAGTGAGGTTTCTTGGTGCTGCTCCCATGGCGTCGAGGGACTTTCTGGGCGTCTTCGGCGGCGGCGGCAAGGCGGCGCCGCCTGAGGAGGGCGGCGAGTCGGACGAGATCGAGCTCGGCCTGGGCCTCTCCCTCGGCGGCCGCTTCGGCATCGACCGGTCGTCGCCGGACGCCAAGCGGCCGCGCCTGGCGCGCGCCACGTCCGTCGCCTCCGCCTGCTCGGTCTCCCTCGGCGGCGACGCCGACGCCGACCCCTCCCCCGCGTCGCCGCTGCAGCTGCTGCGGACCAGCTCGCTGCCCACGGACACCGAGGAGGAGCGGTGGCGCCGCCGGGAGATGCAGAGCCGACGGCGCCTGGAGGCCCGCCGGAAGATGCTCGGAAGGAGGAGCTCCGTGGGCTCGTCTTCGGCGGTCCCGGGGAAGCCCCCCGCCAAAGAGGACACCAGCGACGCCGTTGACGGGCTACAGCTCAGGAGGTCCACCGGGTCGCAGGGGAGCAGCTCTGCAAACCAGCAGGAGCAAGGTATACTGCTCTTTTGTTGTTCTTCCTGATGCATCTTGAAATTCCAACTTGGCCAATACTGGTCACGGTGACCAGATTTGGGCACTGCCTCTGTTTTCGGTTCAAGTTGCAACCTGTCCCTGAAGCTTCAACTTACTAATTTTGGTTAAGAACATATCCCCAATTGCAAGATGCCACCCAAGATTGAAAATCATGCCGTCAAGCCAGGATAAAGGACTGAGTGGGAGACCAGAGTTGTCAATAATAAGCTAGAAAATACACAAGTAATGACTCATTACTTGCATAATTGTCTCTAACAACTCTAGTTGTATTTTGGATATTGGTATGCCAAATTGTCAGTCCTAGATTAGAGTCTAAAGTGCGCATAGATGTAGGAAGATAATTGGGTTCCGACTCCAGTGTGCTGCTAGGTACATAGTGGCATGAATGTTTGACAGATACTGAATTCCGTTTGTCTTCATTCGTGGGTGGGCTATTTTGGAACTCGTTTCATTATATTCATGTTTGGTTGCATCTGTCAAGTGGTACCTTTTTTTGTGGTATGGATGTGTGGCTCGGTTCTCTGTCAGTGAATCTGGTATGCTTCGACTTTGTATGTACAATCTGCTACCCCGTGAATAGTTTAGCTGCCCAGAGCGAATGACCACGGGGAATCCTCGAACTAGGGTAATGGCATAGCACCTCAAAATCTATACCTAATAATAAACAAATCTATACCTAATAATAAAGGAAGGATGGTTTCTTGTGGTACGTCATTAAAATTACCCCTAAAGTCGAAATAATTACCTCCTGCCACCGAAAAGTCACAAACGACGACGCGGTTCGACATAAAAAAACCTGTTGACGCCTCCATTGCCGGGGACTACCACGACGACGCGGCAGCCCGGCGGCCCTGCGGCTCAAGATGATGGCCGTTGTGGCCTTCCTGATCTTCGGCGCGGCAACCCGCTCGTAGGACGCAATCGACATGGAGGCGGGGGCTCGTCCTCCGGCGGGGCGTTGGAGAGTGGGGAATTTGGGATTGACCGCTCACGGATGGATCTCTGCTTTTGGTTGATCTCATGCGCAGTGGAAGGCGCATAGCCGGGATACAGCGATTGTCCTGTAGGAGCATCGTGTTGGCCGGATCCACCGTGGCCTGGGATTCACCACGGACGGATTCGTCGGAACCAAGCGTGCGGTCGGATATTTCTCTTCCCGGCGTGCAGCTCCTCCTGCTGCTGCTCTCTCTCTCTCTCACGCATAGCACAACCAGTTGCTCTCTCTCTCTCTCTCTCTCGCTTTGCTCTGTCTCTCTTCCCCGCGTGCTAGCTACAGCTGCAGCTCTCTTTCCCTGCGGCGTGAACATGATGGATTTGCCATTTTGGTGTTTGCTCAATTCGTTCGATACTGGTGATGCAGTGCGGTTCTCTTTGTAGCTTACTACAGATGATGTGCTCTGTACTAGCTAATTATTCTTTTGGCAATACAATACAGATAAGATTGATCAAATTAGTGTCGGCCTAGACTGGATCAAATTTGTGTGATAATTGATAAATTAAATGTCTATCTATCAAAGTTAAGTGTTGAATTAAGTTGTGTGCAAATGTTTGTTTGTTACTAGAATATGAAATAAGAAAAACAAAATAGATAGTAGAAAAAGGGACAATGTCAAGTGTATGTTTTGGGGCTGGCCTTGGATGCACCGGACAAGTTGTCGAACAATGGATTTGTTGACCCCGAACGGATAAAAGCGGACATTTATGTTTTTTCCCATGTAAGTTTATTAGTACAATTTTGACTAATTTCATTTTCTTTAAGCAAAGTAGATTTAGTTTTTTGTGATATTATGTGTCTATTTATTCTATGCTCATGAATTATGCTTACACGTGGGGTAAGAAAAACTTGAGAAAGCCTTGTGCGGCTCTACGACACAGAAGTTTCTCTCCCGTTGCAACGCACGGGCATATTTGCTAGTTCCTCTAAAGGCCAATAGGACATACATAAAAACTGATCCATACAATCAAATTTATGTCCTATACTGTACCTTTTACAGCATGAACACATGGAGCATGCATAAGTCAAAAGCCTGATAGTTAGTGATATCAAGCGCGGATAGTGCCGGATAGTGCAATATCTTATGCATAGGCTCTAGCTTTTTGGTCAGTTCCTATATTATGAATTTGCGAGTGTTAGTTTTGCAATGTTCTAAGGCCCAAATTTCACGAGGACTGTCCCTGCTGAGGGCCGTCGTGGACCATGCTTGCACACATGCTTTTGTACTCACTTCACTTGAAGAGGTTAACCCTGAGTACTCAACCCGCTAGTATCACACATGAACCATGCGCGCCTTCAAATTAAGTCAGGCATCCAGCGTTTTCTTTTGGTTTCTTGTCTTTCAGGTGGCAGTGGCTCAATTAAGTTTTTCCTTGAATTATTTTGTCATCGGCACCCCACTGTAAAGAAAAAAGAAGTTTGTCAGTTTGTTGTACTAATGGAAACTTAAATGCAGATTAACTAACCAGATTGTAGCTGCGCACTAAAGCTATCAGGAAGTCTAAATCTGAACTTACCTAAGCAACCTCCAAACAAAAAATATCCATCTGCAGATAATCTTGGTTTTTGCTGGATGCTGATTATCTGGCACCCGAATTCTCCATCCTATTTCCGTGAACAAAAGGGACCTCTCCCTCCATGGCAGAAACCAGCATGCTTGTCCCCACTGATCCACTCTATCACATGACCTCTTGTTCACCTCCTCTGTTCATGGAAGCCATGTCACCTTGCTAATTCCACTTTTGAATGCTTCTGGGTGGGCATATGACCTATCACAACTTGGGAGATAGTGTTGGTCGTAAAACTGACGTTTGTACGAGATGGTTAATTCAGTATCTTCTATCAGTACTATTAATTATGCATCCCCCATCCCCAGTATGCAGCTTTCCTGCATGGTCTAAAAAAATGCATTCCAGTGTGCAGTTTGTGGAGAATAAATTAGTGCCTTAGTCTCTGCTTGCATGTGCTCATCAAGATAACTCGAATCTTTCCCTTGTGTTCTCAGGTCTTGACAGAAGTGCAGTCAGCCAATCCACTGACGCAAGGAGTTCAACCTCTGAAAATGCCAATCAAAACAACGCGATTCCTTCTTCAACAACAGCAGCAGCAGCTCCAGCAGCTGGGAGGCCACCAAACGGTGCGCTGCCAGAGCAGCCTCCATTGAGGACGCTTGGGTCCCTGACAACAATGAGGACAAGCAGCACCAGCGACATGAGGAAGAGCATGATGGAGGACATGCCGATGGTCTCTTCCAAAGTCGAAGGGCCTAACGGGAAGAAGATTGATGGTTTCCTATACAGGTACAGGAAAGGCGGCGAAGGCATCAGGATAGTCTGTGTCTGCCATGGTAGCTTCCTCACCCCTGCAGAGTTTGTGAAGCACGCTGGTGGGGCGACGTCTCGAATCCTCTTAGGCATATCGTCGTCAGCCCCTCACCGTCGGCATTCTTGTGATTCCAAACTGTACCTTGAGAAGAAAGATTATTCTTGATGTTCTTACATTACATATTGTGCGTTGTAACTTGATACACCAACCTGTTTCAGTGTTTACTTGAGTTGAGCGGAACATACGGTCTAATTTTACTAAATTGGGAGAACAGGAGCTGAAAGGGATTATCATCTTCATGTTTGTTTGAACTGCTATGTTCTGGAAAAACGGTTGGAGGTAACTAGTCAATGCATATTTTATTACCATCATTCAATATAAATTATCAGCATTGCTGTCCAACGTAGGGTTGACCTTTGCTAAGCTTCGCCAGAAGCGGATAGCCTTTTGCTCTGATTCGTTACTTTGTCCATTGATAACTAGACAAATACGTGTACAGAACAGAGCACAACATCATAACATCTTGTGGGGAAACAGCAAGTAGGCACGTAAAAGGAACACGCGGACCTCGAAAGATTTTGGGCAAAATTAATATTATCTTGCACGGAGAATACAAATGTGTTGGCAGGGACCTGTTATGCACTACAATAAATCGATAAAGTGGTGCTAGTACAAAATTATGGAAATAACCTCAGAGTTCGACACTGCTAAGCACTTGCAACTTTCTTCCTGCCAGTTTTTGATTTCTTGCTTTGCTTTTTCTGCTTCTTGTATTCCTTGTACATGTTTATGGATGACAATGTATGGTTCAACTCGGTCCTCAACCTCTCATTCTCTGAAATGCCTCTTAATACCGCAAAATGACTTTGCAACTTCTCTTTGAGTTCATCTTCACCCACCGTGCAATCTGCCTTCTGAAGCACATCCGCGCTTAGAGCGACAAACTCCTTACTGCGCCGTTTCCTTTTGCACTTCAGCGTCAACACCTTGCTGGCTGGTTTTGACAGTTCTCGTCCCATTGACAAGTCTTTGTACGCTTCCACAGGATTTGCACTAGAAAGTTGAACTGGATTCTGGGTAGCGTTCAGATTCGCCATGCTCAAGACATTTGAAGCCATTCCAGAAACAGATGGGTCATAATGCTTCTGCAGAAGGCTAAGCTCCCAAAGCACTGTAGCTAGTGCACCACTCAAATAAGGATCTTTAGCCTCTGGGTCATATTTCTAAACAAACGAACAGAATTGACATAATAATCAGATAAATACATACTGTGCATGATGCAATACAGAAAAGAAGGGAAGGGCTTATACCGCAACTAAGCTGGACAGGGAACCACCACCAGCATCATTTTCCAACATGTTTCGGCACTTTGTATTCTTCTGGAGGAGATGCTTCAGCGTGATCAAGGCTGAAACATTAGACACATGTAAATCATTATGCCTGTAACTCTGTAAGGCAAACGGAAACGAGAACGCTCGACCCCAAATGCTTGTAACAACCACGCAAGTAGAAATTACTTTACATATCGGCCTAATGGTTTACTAATAATTTACTCATCTTGTGATGCATATTTGTATGGATCCTAGGAAGCAACCTAAGATGATCACATGTAGACAGAGTGAGAGAGGATTTTTGGACCGAGCTACATGGAGCTCGTTTTTTTGAAAATTCGAAATCAATATTTTAAGTTTCCAAAAATCGCGAAAAAAATCACCGGTGTAGATATTGTTGAGATCTACAATCGTGCAAAATTTCAGCTCCAAATTCGTTTTATTCTGGGCTGCACAAAAAAGACAAATCGGGTGGAATTTGGAGCTGAAATTTTGCATGATTGTAGATCTCAACAATATCTACATCGGGGAATTTTTTCGCGATTTTTGAAAACTTAAAAATATTGATTTCGAATTTTCAAAACTAAAAGAGGTTTTCGGCCAGAGTAACGCATATGTAGGGGTCATTTACTAATTTATTATGAATTGTCCCATGAGTTCTGCTACGCAAGATTGACTCGGCAGATGGATCACTACCTTGTAGCAAAAAAATCAGACGGGGCAATGATATATCCAAACCTGCTATTGCTTCTGCGGAGCCAAATGACAGAGCAAATGTGGCCAGGCGTTTAATGAAAGCAGCTGCTCTTAGCATATCCTGCTGCTTGCCTTCCCACAGAAGTGTCTTCAGAGCATCGGCCAAAACCTCACCATTATCTCTGGATGCAATGGGTCAGTCAGGTACTTCTCATGGTATGGACAGCTTAGCACTATGCTTAATATAATAGTAGCACATATACCCATTAAAAGCAAAAAAAATGAAGTAACACATTATCACGGAATGGATGAAGCAAGGAAACAATTCCCAGTATGAATAGTGTCCAAACCTGTCAGGTCGATACTCCAGTATAAGGTTATAAAGCTGCACAAAGAAGTCCTGCAGGTCTACGTTCAAAGCCTCAAGATTGCTCCTCCAGACTTTAAAAGCTACTATGCAGCATTGCAGACGTTCTGACACAGAGAGTGTATTATCTGGCAGAATTTCACCTTGATCTGTATACCCAGAAAGCTTCTTAAGGCAAGCGATAAGTTCACTCATGAAATCCAAATCAATTAAATGTGAGAATTTTCCTAAGCCCTCCAAGCATGGAGCAAGTAAAGGGTGTGAGCCACCAGGAAAGACACTAATGGCCTTGTACCTGGAATCATTGACATGACAATATCATCATCGTCAGGAGTGCAAAGTTATGCTATAAGAAAAGCAACAAATCAGAACATATAATACCAGATACAAATCCTTTCTACTCATAAACTCAGATACACAATGCACAGACCTTGAAGTGTTCATGCTATGCTTCAAAATTCGAAAATAGGTCTCAAAAAGAGCCGCAAGTGTTTCCCTTTGTATCATTTTTTTCTCCTTTGGATCAAGAGTAAACGAAACAGCTCTAAGATCTGCACGAACCTGCAAAAGTATAACCTCATGAGAATTCAAGGCCATGTTACAAGAGAGTACACACCATCTGATATTACCTCTTGTCTGGCCTTAGAAAGCAATTCCTTTTTTATTTTCTTCTTCTCACTCGGTTTTGTGACATCCCGATTCTGAAATCGTTTGCTCTTCTTTGGTTTCAGTTTTTCTTCCTTGCTCTCATCTTTTCCAAGGTCTTCATCAAACTTCAAAGACAAACAGACCTACAGGAAAATGTGGCCATAGTCAGCAAGGGGATTGATACTCGACCAAGAATCTTCACATATCAATTGCATGCCAGCAGCTGAACGCTAACCGTCCCATCTCATCACATGCATACCTCAATGCTATCAGGATGGAGCTGGCAATCATGGAGCTTGACATGAGCTGCTATCAATCTTACTGCTTCAATGGTTGCCTCACCACGATGTTTTCCTTCATTTCTAAATAGAGATCTTATCGCCTCACAACATAGTTTCCTGCAAGTTAGCGGGAGATAGGTGCAAGTTTGGTTAATGTAGCACTATACAAGATGGACTACTATGCTCCAATTGACTTGAAAACTACTCCTAATACTCCCTCCGTTTTTATTTACTTCGTGTCAAAAAATATCAACATATATAATATTAAATGTATGTAATATACTAATATGAAAATATACTAGCTGAAATGCCCGTGCGTCAACTCCAGGCATTGTGCTTTGTAATTACCCCCACCCGTGCGTTGCTATAGGTTCTCAAGCTCACCACAACAAGGCATTGTGCTTTGTAATTACCCCACCTCGGCCTCATCACCGATCAACCCCTCCCCCTTTCTTCTACCGAGGAAACGCTAGCTGCAATGAATCAATATTTGTCGGGTGAAGAAAATGGCTAACACCCATGCTCTGTCACGGCCTTGGGTGACGGTTGCTGACTGTTGTACGCGATTGCCGCTAAAGACGTGAAGTCGCGTCGCACGTATACTACACACACATTGTACACGTCCGATGGTGCACCATTCGCCATCTGTTGCTATTGCTGCCGAGAACACGTGCATCCTCTTCCTGCTATAATGTTGTTATTCACAGCTTACACTGGCCAGCTGCCACCGACCACTGCTTGTTATGCTATTCTAAGAAATACCACAATTATTTTACTCTACAATAAGGACAGGTTTTCTCAAACCACAACATTTGAAAAAAGGTGAAACTTTGACACCTAGCCAAATTTCTGCACACATTACCTCAAACACATGGTGTGCAGCTTCAGGAGGTAGATAGAATTCGAAAAATTGGTATCGGGCAGAGACACAAAACTTAATATATAACAATGTCAGTTGAAGTTCAAGCTTCATGAACATACGCAATAGCAGCAGACATTAACTAACAACAATTATACACAGAGCTCTAGCTTTCTAGGGAATGCATCATACATCATGTCCAACAATTCATGAAATGAACTACTGCTAGCTCCCTTGTACGCATTAACACAAACAGTTACATAGCAGAAACACCACTCTACCACGCACAGCGGGAGCTGGGGATTACAATCAATCGGGCATGGAAGCTAGAGAGTGGGGCACGAACTCAAAAGTCCTATTGACATAAAAAATCAGGTTGCAGCTAAATTCCGTTCATACTTTTGCTCAGCACATTCTTTAGAATTGTAAATCAAATCCAGGGGCATGTTAGTTTCCAATCACGGTTGTCGTGAATGTTGACTGCCAAGCTGTCCATTGCACTGTAACCCAGATCGATTGGAAGAGAGTGGTGCCAGCCACGGCCACGCAAGCCTCCGCCGCTTGTAGTGCAGCCGAGATACCACCCTTGCAGCGACACGACCAGGCCAGCTAGCTTTCCTTCCTCCGGCGCCATGGCCACCGTGTGCGCCTGCAGCACCTACGCAATCGAGCGCGGGAAGATTGCCCCAAAAGGCCGCTCGAGTGAGGTGCTGACGCCCGCCGTCTTGACCGACGAATCAGGCGTACGCATGGGCAAGACCGCGGGAATGAGCTCGGATGCCCGGAGCAGCGTGTTCTCGGTAACGTGCACTGGCACTCCACGCTTTGTCCGACGGGGGCCCGGACGCCCGGTGGCTGGCCTGACGGAGGCGCTGTACTGGAGGCGCCGGACCGACGGCGAGGGTGGGCGGCGCGCTACGGCTAGAGGGAGCGGCGGCGGGAACTGCAGGGAGGCGGCCCGCTACGACCAGAGGGAGCGGCTTCGGGCACCGTAGGAAGGCGGCACGCCGGCAAGATGGGGCGGCGGCGTAGATCGGAGGGGTGGTGGAACCTAGCTCGGAGCGATGGGCGCTGGCACTGGAGCTGTTTTTTTTCGGGATTGTGGGGCTGTTTGGGAACGAAGAGGTACCTCCTTTTTTTGCTGGACCGCAGGTTGATAAGCACATTTATCAAGGACTAAATTGTAAAACGACCACGACGTATCATACCACGGTCGTTTACTCGTATTATATAGTAGAGATTTTATGATGATTTTAATAATAAAAAAATTATATTGTAGATGTTGACATTTCTTCCTATATATTTGGTCAAATTTCACAAAGTTTGATTTTGACTAAACCCAGAACGCAATGTAATTGTGAACAGAGGGAGTAGAAATGAACGGATTAATTTGCTAACCCTTATTTGGAAAAATATATACTCATCAAATTAGTTTAGACGCATGATAGTTTCCTCTACGGCTTACAATTTTAAAGCGATTAGATTGTAAATGAAACTTGGGTGACTGAGAGACGACCCCCCCCCCCCCCCCCCCCCCCCTTTCTGTTCCATGCAGCAATGGTTTTGATGCATTACCCACAACCACAAGTATAGATAACAGTTGGAACACCGCGACTATGGAGCTACGTTCCCTGGCAACTCGTGAGCATCGGAAAAGTTGTTACCACCACCCTAGATGGGAGACAGGTGCCTTACCGACTGCACTATACCCCGATATTTACTGATACTGCTGTAAATTGGTACATAAAAATGTATAAAACATGGGTACATCTAAGATTTACTTGTGTAGACTATATCTCACTCAGTGGTGTGCTATAACCTTGTCTATAACTAAATATTTACTTGTCCATACTTATCATTGATGAAGTTATCAAATGAACAAAATGGAATAACAGGTTGACTCTATCTATACTGGGTCCCATTCCCCTATAAATGCACGATGGGAATGGGGATTGATCTGCGGACGGAAGTTGCACTCAATAGCTAAATAATCCGCCATGGGTAACAACCCGGATGTCAACGCTATAACTTCTATGGAAGTCAACTACATGACTGACTCATTATGGCATTAACAGGTAGAAAATGATTGACATAAATACATTAGGTAAATAAACATAAAGTATATACCTGGCTACATCATTCGAGGAGCTTAAATTTTTTACCACGCTAGCAAGTAAGCTTTCACGGAAGTTAAAGTGCGGAGCAGCATCTAATAAACTACATAGGCAACGAACAGCCACAAGATAAAAATAGGGTTTCTTCTCCAATGATATCAGTTTCTGTAGGTATGCCTGAAAGTGCACAGAAAGGGTATAGAAGACGAATTTCAGCAATCAAACATCTAGAAATATCTTTGAACATCAATCGAAAGATGCAGCACCAGTGACAAATAAGTAAAAGTGTGAAAAAAATCAAAGCAAATGATGAGCCACGAAAACATTATTGATTATTCATGATCACGTCACTAACTATGAAGGGTATGAAGCAGGATTCAGAATAAAACCTTGTAGGAGCGAATAAGCGTGTATTCGTAATATCTCGTCTTCTTCACTTCTTTTGAAACTTCTACTGCAAGCTCTTTTTCTGTCAGCTGCCTGATCCGATAACTGGAGAAGAAGATGAAACATATAATATAAGTCACCTGGGAACATTGTAGCAGTGGTGATAGGAAAAATGAACCGTCACGTACCTGGGAATTATGTCCCTAAACACAGCAAGCAAGGACATTATACCAAGTTTAACAACTTTCTGGTCCATGTCGTTGCATATAATTAACAAATCATTCAGTGATCTAATGTTTGACTCTGGATCTTCAAGCAAGGCCATCCCTAGTTCAGCAAGCTGGGCCTTTTTTTCTCAAATAATTCATCAGCCGAAAGTTCTTCTTTCACCTCATCCTGCAAATCATAGTATATAATAAAATCAGACAACATTCACCATTTGCAGAATAAAATGTTGAAATTTTGCATAAGATACAAAAGGTTGAAAATATGACCAAGCGAGCTGAATGCTTCCATTTTAATTGAACTGATATTTGACAAACAGATTTATGTCTACTTTTGCTTTCATTGTCATTATTCTGGTATATAGGCTCTATAACAAATATCCATGTTAGCATCTATATTCGATGTTGAATAGCTGATGCTGCATTTATTCATTTTCATTTGGCTCGACATCTCTCACTTATCATATTCTAGCATTCAGTTTGTTATGTCAAAACAAGTCACTGAGCCATCAAATAATCACACTATCAGCTATGATACTGTTACTTCAGCCATTCTGCCATACGTTGACAATGCCTAAGACACTTAGATAGTTTGCATTCATGATATTAAGCAGCTTGAAAATAAAAAGTTTATCAATGTGCTGACAACAGTAACATGGGAGTAAACCACATGAAAGGTTGCTTGAAAATGAATTTCAGACTGATGCAACAAGTACAGAGGTAGTACCAACACTACTGAGTGCAGATTTTCCTTCGGGCTTCAGTTGGAGATTGCACATTCTGCAGTTTCCTATCTTCCTTTTTGTTGGATCTTCCTTTAAGTTCTTTTTGGGAACTTTGGGTGGCATCAGCACATTTGTTTTCAGATCTAGCTTCAACACCAGTTTTGTCTCCAGACCTTGCTTTCTTGGCTGCACGTCACAGCATGAATGTTACACAGAGTAGGGTAAAAAACCGACAATTCATGACCACAAGCATATTAAAACTCATATGGCAATGTTTGTCCTGTTTCCAGAGAATTTCTTGAATCTTTTAACTAAATTCACAACCAAGAACAACTGAAAAGGCATTGGTGGTACTGTACATTCTTAGGTAACTCATTCTTTTCTTCCTCAGCTTATATAGGTTGTTCCAAGCATCAACATTAGTCTGTTCCTACTGACCACAACAATCAAACTTGGTAAATATACTCAGACCGAGAAAGATTAGCGACTAATCATTTGCTAATACAGAGCTAAGGCTATGTGGTTATCGATTTTCTACAAAAGCCTTGTGCAATTAGCAAGTAATCCTACACCGGATTAGACTAACTCCATCGGTTCTCCCCATTCGCAAGTTACAAATGAAATATAACTGGAGCTGAGTCTCACGCATGATTTTTACCTGTTCTGAAGACCACCTCCCCCTGGAGAGTCTTGACAGGGAGCGCGTCGACGCGGTCCACCTCGAGACCGTCGTCGTTCCTGGGATTCAGGGCCTTGGCCGCCCTCCTCTTGCGCTCGCGCTCCTCGTAGAGTTGCTCGACCTTGTCATCGTCGTGGTCGGCGACCCTGGTGACGAACTTTTCGATGGCCTTGCTGTCCAGCCCGGTGATCAAGTGGAGGTGCTGCTCGTTCTTGGCGACGAAATCGACATCCTCGTCAGAGATGACGATGTCGTCGTCGTCGACATCCGGCGGCAGCGGCGGCGCGAGGATGACCTTGTTCTTCTTGCTGCCCTTCCCCATGGAGTACGACGCTAAACTGGCCTGCGCTGGGCTGTCCTGCAGTCGAACTCTAGCCTCGGCGAGTCGGCGGCGGTGGGAGCTCTGTTGGGGGCGCGTGAGAAAGGGGAGGGTAGTTTCGTGCTAGGTTTTGTGCTGGATTTAGGCGCTGGGCTGGAGGCGAGAACGGCGGAAGTGACTAGTGAGGGACGGATGCCTTTGTATCGCCTTTAGCGAGTCCTGCCTTGGGCCGGCCCACGATCGCGTCCGCGACTCCACACGAGGACAGGACTCGAAATTCTCAAAAACAAAACGAGGACAGGACTCGTCGCTTGTGTGCGCACGTGCATATATTTCCGGTTTAGTTTGTATCCTCCGTGAAAAAATTGTACAGTAGCTTCCAAAGCTAGCGCACAACTCATCGTACCAGATTGAAGGAAAATCGAATGAAAATTAAATTGCTCCGAGACCAAAAAAATGTTCATTGCTCATTTTTTTCTTCTTTTTTCCCTTTTGTTTCTTATTGTTGTTGGACTACGTGAGAAAAAAAATATAACATGCGAACATTTTTAAACCCGAAACATTTATGTTGAACCACATGAACATTTGTTTAAATCTCACGAACAATTTTTCCACTGGTAAAACAGAAAAATGCGAGCGACCAACGAGCCATCGTGCCCAAAAAAATCTCCAAAAAAAAAAGAGATCAGAGCCTAGAAGTACGCATGTGTTTCTTTTCCTTTATTTTTTCCAATTTTATTTTTCACATTCTCTTTTTCCTTTTTCTCTATTTGGAAATGTTTTAAAAAGTAAATGTTGAAAACTACTTTGAGATTATTTTGTATTCTGCGAAAATGTTCATCGTGTGTAATACTAATGAACCATAATAATAGTGAACCAAAAATAATGAACCATATTAGGGTGAATCGTAATGTGAAGCAAAAAAATTAAGATGACCCGAAGAAACATATGACACAAAATGAAAACAGAATAAAAACTAGGGCAAACTAATTGGGTGAACCGTAAAAATAGTGAACCAAAAATGAAATTAACAAGGTGATAAATGGCTTAAATTCACGTGAACCAAAAATGTCGGTAAACCAAAACTAATAGTAAACCCAAAAATAATAGTGAACCAAAAGGAATTAAAATTCAGGTGAGACAGAAATAATAGTGAACCAAAGCTGCAGGTGAATCAAACATAAAAATGAACCGAAATAATAGTAAACCAAAACAATAGTTAACTAAAAAGGAACTAAAGTTCCGGTGAACGAAAAATAATGGTGCACCAAAAATTAGATCGATAGGTTCATAAAATGTTCACATTTTTGTTTTCCTTTTTCTCTATTTTGGAAATGTTTTAAAAAGAAAATGTTGAAAACTATATTCAGTTTATGTTCATCGTATGTAATAATAATGAACCGTAATAATAGTAAACCCAAAAATAATGTACCAAATTAGGATGAATCGTAATAGTAATGAAGCCAAAAAAATTAGGTGACCCAAAGACACATATGACCAAAAAAAATAGAACAAAACTTGGGCAAACTAATTTGGTGAACCGTAATAATGATGACCCAAAATGAAATAAAGAAGGTGAAAAAGGGCTAAATATGAACCGAAAATAATAGTGAACCAAAAATGCCAGTGAACCGAAATTAATAGTAACGCAAAAATAATAGTGAACCAAAAAGGAACTAGAATTCGGGTGAACAGAAAATAATAGTGAACAAAAAAGACCAGTGAACCGAAAATAAAATTGAACCCAAATAATAGTGAACCGAAAAGGAACTAAAATTTGGTAGAACCAAAAATAATGTTGAACCGATAAATTAGATCGATATTAAAAAATGTTCATATTATGAAAAAAGGTTCATGTATTGAAAGAAGTGGTCCACGATTAAATTTTTTTTTACTTAATATTAAAAAATTGATGGCGTTTGAAAAACAATGTTGGCGGATAAAAAATGTTCACAGATAGAAGAAAACAAAAATAAAAGCAAAACATAAAAGCAAAAAAATGTATTAGTGTATTACTCAATAACGGAAAAAAGAAAAAGAAATTTGGATAATAAAATATAATATAAATATGGAAATAGAAGGCAGCATCCAATGATTATAATAGACATATTTGATTTGATCAAGAAGAAGAAAAGATACACTGACGAGGGGTAGACTCATCAAGACCCATGGTTAAGGTCCCTAGGTTATGAATATGGGGGAGAGAACGTGGTAGAGCTGGAAGTATCGTCGGCTGACAAGCAGGGCAAAGATTTTACCCAGGTTCAGGGCCCTCGTGTGGAGGTAACACCCCTACGTCAAGCCGGCAATTCCGCCCATGGGCACGTCCGCCCACGGGCACCCGACCCTAATGGGCAGGGTATGGGTCGCTATGTTCGTCCATGGGTCTCGCCCGTGGGCAACCCGATTAGTCGTGGGTAGGGTATGGGCAGACATGTGTACCCATGGGCGACCCGATGGGTAGCCCGATTAGTTGACATGTGGGGCCCCATAGTAAGACATGACCAGTGCCCATGTAATTTCTAGCCCAGCCCAACAGTCCAAATCCAACACGCACCGCACTGAGCCACTAACCCTAGGTGTGACCATGTGAGTCGACCATCCCAGTCTCTCCCCGTCCCCGCCGCAATCCCTCTCCCCTACTCTCTCTCTCTGCTCAGTGCTCACAGTGCTCTCCGCTCCCCCTCTCATTCCGGCAGCAAAACGGCGGCGCTGACCCGCCGCGCCGTTGCTCCACCGCGCCGCCGCTCCGTTGCGCCGCCACTCGCTGCCGTCCCCAACGTCCACGACGCCGCTGGCTGCTAACTGAAGATTAAAGAAGCGAAGAAAGGGCGAGAGCTAGGCGCTGGCTGCTAGCTAGCAAGCTGGTCGCCTTCCGGGGCGTGGCTGCTGGCCTGCTGCTGCTAGCAAGCTGGTCGCCTTCCTGGACGTATTTGCTGCTGCTAGCTACTTTTGCTGGTTGCCTTCCTGGGAGCTCTCTACTCCTCTTATCTGCTCCTGTATAAGCTTGTTAGTTTGTTGTAATGCTTGCCTGCCACTTGATGACTTGAATATTTGATGTAATTCTCGACACCAAGTTTGATGATATTGATGACGTTGTGATGCATTTTAACACTTATTATGATTTTATTGATGTACTGATGCAGTTTGACACATAAAATATGCCATTTTAGAGTGCCATAATTGTCATGAGGAGCTGTTGTATGCAGACCCGACGGGCGACCCGACGGGTACGGGCATGGGCATGAAATCTGACCCATGGGCAGGGTCGTGGGCAGAGAAGCTTTCCCATTTGTTAAACGGGCATGGGTCTGGAAGAGGTCGACCCGACCAAACCCGACCCGATTGCCGGCCTTACCCCTACGTCCTGCCTGTCTGTTATTGCTTTGTGAATATGATGGTTACAAGGGTCCCGGCGAGATGTCGATCTCGCTAGGGTTTGTGGCTCTGGTGGTTCGTGGTCTGGTTCGATGGCCCTCCCAGTCCTTAAATAATAGGCTGGGTCTCGGGTGTTCGTAACCGACTCGATTTACAAGTAAGGAAACTCTAAACCGACTATTGTTTCGCCAAACTTGGAGGATACTCCCTCTTCGTGGGCCTCCCTTCATGGGCTTCATGCAGGCTCTGATAGTTGGGCCTAGTCGATACGTGCACCAGGTACCCTCATGGTAGGGTACCCGATAGGCATACCCATGTCAGTAGCCCCCGAGTACTTGTCTGATTCGAAGAGTCGGGCATGGACTCATACATCATGCACGTTACATTTTTTGCATCTGTATTTAGAATCTATTATATATTAAAAGTGCATTATGGGCTAACAAGAAATTAGAGAATTAACTAGAAAATTCCACAAAAATCAGAAACATCTGGCCATTTATTAGCCTAATCAGCCAATCATGACCGTAGAACTAGGCTCTTCACGTCAAAGTTTAGATAAATTACCCACCAATGCCCTTAGTAATTATGGGCATACCTCTTCGACATCTACCTAAAAAATATAACAGCCGCCGCCATATTCCGATCCGTCATATTTCGATCGCCGCCGCTTTTCCATCGCCATGCATATCCTCATGTATGTTGCGGACGCTACCGCTGCCGTTTCGATCGCCATGCACATCCTCATGTGTATGCTGCTGCGGATGCTGCCGCTGCCGCTGCCGCCCAGGTTTCCCGTGCGGACGTGCATGTATACACATCAAGTTTCAATCGCTCCTCTACGTACGCCATGTTGCCTTGGAAAAGATGGATCGATGGACAGGGAAATTAATGCATGACGCATATGGTCAAAAGATGGATCGATCAACTATCTAGGCCTTGCCTCATGCATGCGCCATGGAAGCGTGAAGGGATGGATCAATCGATTGGGGATTTGGCTCATGCACACATCCGCACAGACTTGAGTCAGGTAATTGCACATGGCTATCTTTATTATCCGCTCCATTTTTTTAATACAACATATAGTCCATAGAATTTTGTCAGCTTCAGCAATTTAAAAGGCCCACGCCTATCAACTGGCAAAAAAAAATTACTTACTGCAACTTACAATGTCCGCGTCTTTCAATCAGGATAAAAAAGATTACTTACAGCCGCGAATTGCTCTGTGGTGAAGTTTTAATTTATTAATTTGTAGCATATACATATATATCGTAGCATATATAAAAGGAAATTTTGTTTTAAACAAATTGTTTGTTGAGAAACAATTCTGAGCCAAAATTTCTCACACAGCTAGCAAAAAGGAGCCAAAATATTCTCGAAATTAACGAGAACCAAATGGAATCAGAAAATCGGCCCAGCTGGCTATGCACTGGTACGTACGTATGTTTCAATCCATTAATCACTTGCAATCAGATAAATGCGTAGAGATAGATACAGGAATAAAGATTATGTTTGAGTTGCTCCTATAGAAGAATAAACATAGGTGTACAACACTTTGGTTTTTTGCGCTGAACCAACCACATAGGAGTGGTGCGATAACTAATCAATTTATGCATGATCGATCTTGCCAAATAAAAGGATAGATATATTATATTTGAGTTGTTCCCGAAAGAATAAAGAAAAGACGTGATCACTTTTTGCTGCACAAACCATGTAGGAGTGCCGGGCTATTTAGTTAGTACTTCATGCATTCTTGATTTTAAGACAAATAAGAATATGCCAAGTTTAATTAATTACGGCTTTTTGTTTTGATGAACAACACATCGATGGGTCGGTGGTGCATACTGCAAATATAAATTACTCCTTATTTGTTTGACTATCTTTACTTTCTTAGGTAGTACGACAAGAAGCCCGATCATTATCGTAGAACAACAAGTGTATATGGATCATTGTTTTATGTAAATATAAAGAATCATACATGAAACATGCATCTACCACATTGATTACAAAAGATAAATATACTAGAAATTTTCATAAAAAAATATGTTTGATGGATCTTCTCAATCAGCAAAACCCAAATTGCTTGATCTCGATGGACGTAGGTGGATCCATACATAATCAAGTATTATATTTGCGTAACAGATAGATCCCACATATCTCCAACTACTATACAGTCTCTCCAAGTATTATCTTACCAAAATACATAAGACATACCAATCCAAACCTGTTGTACAATCTCTCCTATGCTACAAAAATATAGATATGTGAGAGAGCTTCTAGATTACCGAGTTGTAATGTTCTAATAAATTGTAACAGTCTCCCCAATATTTTGATCACACCCATGTTATCCCCTCTCTAGCCGGACCTCCCAATTAAGGAAATGGCCTCCTAATTACATAAAACTGGAGGGCAGATTGGGTATGATTTTCCTCACGTTGCCTGCAGAGAACTGACTGCACCAGTGGCTGCAGCACGGATCATTTAATAATCGCTAAGAATCCTTGCATACCGTGGTACTATCCAGTTTTGTGGGAGGTGGGAGAATGCATAAATAATTATATGTTACGCTAACATAATAATTAATTTCCTGTTCAAGCCAGATAAACTGTTTTACGCTACGAACTCCATGACCACTTCTTCATGTCTACTATTAGATGAATTTGCCGGTAGGTAAACTATATATGTTCCTCTTGTATGTTGGCGTTGAGATAAAGAGGCACAAGATATGCATAAATATTGGTGTGCAATACTTTCTGTTCAAAGGAAATCTATTTTGATTTTGAGCTATGAAGAGGAGAAGGATCGGCTAATAACATTAAAAGATACAACAAGTTTCTTTGCAACGCCGTATAGTACCAATATTACAAATTTACCAGTACTACAACTGCAATGTGACGTAAATAAAGATATTGCCGGACAAATAATAAATGTGTAGGAAGTTTTGTCCAATATAAGGACCAAATAGAATGCAAAAAATATGAAGATGAGTACACAGTAACTTCCACATAAAGGTTGAAACCATATGTCCCTGCCGTATGATAAAGTTGAATCCATATGTGTGAAAGTAGTAGCATGACCATATAAGTTGCTATAGAGAAATTTCATCCTTTTGTCAATTACTGAATCTTTAAACCTTGGATATTTGGTACTTTTGCCAAAAGAAAGCACTTAATTAATACGATAAAAAATAAACTTTAAAATCACGTGTATTTTTTAATCTTAAGATATCTCAAACCTCTCTTTCCGTGTCCATGGCCGCCCTTGGAGATCTTCTCCGGTTCACTTTGTTCGGCAAGCCATCAATCTATATACGCTGATATGCTCGCCGCCCAAGCTTACTCGAGTAGTTGGTCTCATCGGGTCTACACGGATTTCCTTTTTGTTAGCCCCAGAGATTGATCGCCCACAAAACCATTTTCAAGTAAGTTTATGATGTTAGATATTGGTGATACCGCAAATCTAGCCACACTTGCACCATGTTGAATATTGGCGTGTAAGGAAAATATGCGTATATATATGAAAATCGTGACTTTCTGTATTATACATTTGAGGATACATTAGATATACAATGTTAGCAAACATAGTTGCTTAGCTCCAGAGTAACTTCTAGACCATTGACAATTAATTATGTATAATCGTAAATTTCTAAAAGAGGAACTATACAATAATATTAACGTAAATTTTGATAAAATTTGTTTTCACAGCTTAAGACGAGATGAGTCAAAGAGCAACATTAAATATAATTTACTACAAAACGCTTGATGTGATATGAATACGGAAGTCCATAAATAAAACATTAGATAACGAAAGTAATTCTTCGACATTTGATGATTAAGTGATTCCCAATTATAAGTCGAGAAAATAACTTATATAATCCTATTGATGTAAAAGTAAATTTAACTAATTGCACAACTTAAGACGAAGTGGAACATATAGTTATGTTACGGATAAGCTACAAGTTAGTTTGCAATACAAGAAATCTGTGATAGTACACGTGTTAGCTAGAGATAACTTGCAAGTTAGGGTGCAAACAAGATGTGCACATGTATTCCTCTTATGTGCGCCAAAGTAGTCTTGGCGAAGATCACTTCCCTTAAAGGATTGATAAGATGCACGAGAGTGTTAAAAGATGCACGAGAGTGTCAAACTAATTAGTATAGATGACTAATAGACGATTAAGATGTTGCCCGCGCATGTGCGCGGGCCACCTTGCTGGTCAGTTCAAATTTCTTATATGATCCATAAAAGGTTCTAGACAACCTCTAGGATGACTTGTTTAAATTATTAATATTATTAATTCAATATTATCAGTTAATATAATTTTGTTTGAAGATAAGCATCAATCTTATAATATTTTTGATTCCTAGAGTAGTTGTAATTATTTTAATTTATCTACATAATATATATGCGTAAAAATATTAATTAGTTGATCTTGTACTACTTACATATGCTTAACTGAGATATATATAATTTTCATTGGTTCTAAATTTCACGATGATTTAGATGTTATGAAATAGCACATGTTGGCTATGTCGAGTGTTTCATCGACTATGAGTTTTTGCTTATGATAGTCAAGGGATATTAGCTTAGCAGGCCCGGCACACACGACGGATCGGGGCCAGTTAACTACCATTTGTGGCAAAACCATACTAGCTTTCAATCAAACTCGAGTCCCCGGACTCGAATCTGGAACAAACTGAACAGACTCGAAACGGCCGTTGAGGTCTTACAGAATCGAACTGCAGCATAATTTTGAATCTACCCAACGCGTCCGTCGGGGATTATTCATCATGTCTGCTGACACGGAACACTTAAGGATAACGCTGCTGGAGCGGTCCTTAGCCCAGCTCGACTGGTCGGCGGGTCTTACCTTTGCACTATGCATGCAGCATCCAAGGATCGTCTGATCAACTCGGGAATAATTCGAGTATGACTTTGCTTATGAACTGAGTCGAGTAATATGTCGACTGATACTTTGCCATTATTCTATCGGGTGCGCGACAGCGCTCCCGATGGGAGTAGCCCCCGAGATTGTGCTTTATTGCTTGCAATGGAGGATAATCTCAAAATCTTTTTATCCTGCACATATTTAGTCAAAGAAATTTTTCGATATGCTCCCGATGGGAGTATGATGATGCAGCCGAGATCATCTCGAGTGGCATTTATGACCTTTGCTGGAGAACCAACCGAAATTCTTGTGAGAGACAACCCGAAGATGTCATCGAGTGACTTGTATGCCAGTTGTGCAAGATGAGACAATGTCAGCAATGACGCATTTTGCGACTGCTATCTCTGACAAGCGGTGGCGTGCTTGGAGAGGCTTTGATAAGACGTGACCCTGTTTTGTGGGCCCGTTTCTGCAGAGCTGACCAGGGATGACGCCGCGTGGACTTGATTTGACCGTTCTGGCGCGATTTTCACGGGGCGTGATTATGGTCCTGGATTCCCGTGCGTAGTGGGCGGAGTGGCCGGCGACGGTTGCCCTCCGTGGCCACCACGTGTATGGCTAGATTTCGCGCAGAGCGTATGCATCTGTTTTGACGGTTACGATCATTTTGCGATCTGTGGTAAATAGGGGGGACGGCGCTGGCAGAGTTTTTTACTTGCCATTTGCTCCCTGCGCCGCCCCTCGTCTCATCTTCTTCCCCGCACTTTGCCCCCATTGTTTCTGCGCCCAAGCTCTTTGCCTCCCACACCCTCCACTGCTGCAATGGCGAAAGGTGGGGGCTCCAAGCGTGGTGCTGCTGCTGCTGCCGCGACCGATGCGGCCAAGGGCAAAAAGACCGTGGCGGGTACATCTGCGTCCACCGCTGCCCTGAAGAAGAACAGCGGGGATTGGGCGAGGTCCACCATCAAGGACGCCCATTTGCTCAAGCTCCGCGAGCAGGGATATCTGCCACCCGCGGAGCAGCTCGCCGTCCGCGCTCCGTCGCCCAAGGAGGTATGCCCCGAACCACGCGCCAACGAGCGCGTTTGCTTTGCGGAGTTTGTGTCCAGGGGCTTCTCGCTTCCCCTCCACGACTTCGTGCGTGGTCTTCTTTTTGCCTACGGGGTGCAGATCCATGATCTCACCCGAACGGTGTTATGCATATTGCGTGTTCCATCACGCTGTGCGAGTGCTTCCTAGGCGGCGCACCCAGCTGGGCGCTGTGGAAGACAATTTCATGGTGCGACCCAACAGAGGAGGTGGTCGCACCTACCCCGTGGGCGGCTGCGGCATCCAGGTGCGCATTCCGCCTGAAGACCGTCGACTCCGCCCAAGGCTGGAGGAAAGGGTGGTTTTATGCGAGTGTCGAGCAAGACGGAGTCGCCGCCTACTCGACTGCAGCTTTTGCCCGGACCAAGGCGTGGGATCACCAGCTCTCAGTCGAAGAAATGGAGGAAGTAAGCCCTTTGCTGACTCGAATCGACGAGATGCTGGACAAGGTCACAGGCGTCCACTTGATCGCCACCTTTGTGAAGAGGCGGGTTGGCCACTCCGTGCCCGAGCGCACCCCATGTGGGAGTATGAGGGCGCGGATGACTCCACTCGGATGAGCCCAGAGGAGCTGTCAAGGAACGAGCTTGTGACGCACGTGCGGCACATCACCAACTTGACGACAGGCGACAAATGCGACGTCGACTGTCCCATTGAGCCGTATGGGGCGGAAAACCCTTTGCCTGAGGTATGTCTGTAGTTTAAGAGTTTGCCACTCGTATGCTATGTGTTTGTTCGATTTTGCTTCTGACTTTGCAATTTGCGATGTATGATGCAGGGCCACTCGACTGCCACCTCTCTTCCTCTGCCAGAAAATGGTGAGACTGAAGAAACTCAGGTGCAGGTGGTGGACCCGAAAAGGGATCAGTCGCCCATCCCTTCTGCCACCACTTCGCATGTGGAGGAGGTCGAGGAGGACGCAGCGAAGAGGTCCAATCTGAAGAAAAGGCCACCGCTGACCAAGAAGTCGACACCGCGCCACCGAAGCGGCGTCGACTGGCCAAGAAGGCGCCTTCTGCTGTGAGTTCACCCGCGAGGGGGCAGGGCTTGGAGGATGACGAGGAATCAGGCTCACCACCTGTTTTCCAAGCCGCTCCTTTGCGTGCGTGCTCAACAAGCTCAACTCTTCCTCTTCAGTCGAGTGGTACCCCAGCCTTTGGGGGACCAATTTTTGGCGACTCCGAAGATGAGGAAGATGAGGAGCACAGGTATGTGTTTTTTGAGTATGATATGAGAATTTTGTGCTGTCACATATTTGTGCTGACCGTCTTTTTGCTTTGTTGTGTTGCTCACAGCGCTGAAAACAATCAGCCTGGGACTCCTCCAGTCGAGAATGTTCCAACCCTGGAGCACTCGAATTCTGCACCGACTGGAAACGAGACTGTCCAGCCAATGGCCACTGATGCTGTCACTGAAACGGCCAAGGTGACAGCCCAGAGGTCGGGACATCAGTCGCGACTCTGAACCGTGGATGAACCACGTAAGTACTTTTTGCCTGACCCGTTTGTTGGGACTGTGAGAGTTAGAATTTTTGCTGAATTCGTGTGCTTGCAGCCCTTCTACCACCTTGGCAGATTCTGCCAAGGCTTATGTCCAGGTGGAGCAGGAGAGGGATACCATGCGCGCCGAGCTAGAGCGGCTCAGTCGTGAGTTCTCCTTTTGCTTTTGTTTTGCTGAATTTCTTTTTGCAATGCTTGATTTTGTCGAGTATTGAATGCACGTGATTTTGCTGGGCCAGGCGAGAAGAAGGAGCTGGAAGACGCACTCGCCGCGCAGCGCGAAGAGTCGAAGAAAGAGCTGGCTGCCGCCACCAACTCAGCCGCTGCACGCGAGCGAGGATATGCTGACCAGCTCGCGGCACTCGCGCAGGCCATGGGAGGTGAGTAATCTTTTCTCCTTTTGATATGACGATATAACTGTCGAGTGTCATGAAATGACTTTTGCCTTTTTGAATTGTGCAGAAGCTGTTGGCGCACCGGCCTCTGCGGACGTGGCGAGTGACGATCTTTCGCTGGAACAGGCTGTGGGCGGCTTAGGCCCTATGCAACCAGGCGAAAGACGCACTCGCCAAATCGACGAGCACACTTGGCGCTGTATACAAGGTGGTGTTCCCGACTGGCGTAGTGCCGTCGACGGCGGACGACTTCGCCGACGTGTTTGGCCCCGGGACGTCCACCATGGCGGGTTTCGCTCGCGCCAACACGGTACGCGGATCCGAGTCCACCATCAAGCTTCTTATGGGACATGGGATAGATTGCGACTACGAGGCAGCACTGTCTGCGTTCCCTCGGAAGCCAGATGGGAAGCCCATTTCTCTGAAGGGGGTGAGCGGAGCCGCCGCGCGACTGGCCGAGGTTTTTATGACCACCATGGAGCGCCGGGCACTCGAGACTGCCAATCGTCTGCTTAGGAAATCGAATCTTAGGTTTAGGGTAGCTGTACCCTTTTGTTTTATGCCTTGTAATGATACCTTCTGAACTGCGCGAGTCTGCGCTTTGTTTGTGCTACCTTGTTTATGCAAACTCTTTTGCTAATGTCTTTCACTCGAAGAGTTGTATGCTTATGACGAGTTTTGCTTCTGACACAAACTTTGTGTTTGTGATTATGCTCTTTGAACAGTCACGAGAACCTGCTACTGCGACTAGTTCCTCGCAGGCTCCAATCACCACCCGATCCCAGGGTCAGGTGGTAAATGATGCCAAGGTGATGGAGTTTATGAAGGCCAAATTTGTGAGAATGGAGCAAGATCTGAAGGACGCCCAGGCTGAGCTGAATCGATTGAGGGCGAGACCCGCGTTGGCCACCCAACGCGAGGAATATGTGCTCGGGGAGATGGATCTTGTGAACAGGCAACTCGAGTGTAAGTTCGAGTCTTGCTCTGTTTACAAGCTTTTTGCGTAGCTATTGTCCTTTTGATCTGACTGGTGCGCCCGTGTTTGTAGGCTTTGTCGACAACTTCCAGGCTGAAAAGATTCGCGTGGAAGGGCGTCTGGATAGCGTGGTTGACGACCCTACGACTGGGCGTCAACACTTTTGGCTTGATAGGTACCATGCCCGCATACTCGCCACCCTGAAGGATCGCGTCTGGCGAAGTGCTGAACTGCTGGAGTTATGCCGGGCAGCGTTTATTCGCCTGAACGAGACTCTTTTTCCTGCGGGGCCACAACCACAAGGGATTCGTGCTTTGTTGAACATCTTCCGTCAAACAAATCCCATTCGAGAGTTGCTGTCTCAGAGACTTGTGATTGGAGCCAACGCTGCAATGGCGTATATGCGTAGTCGAAAACCAAGGTTGGTGTTGCGGACACCTGCAGCCGGAGAGGTTCTCGAACAAAGAGACCTGGATGACACGATCCAGCTGCGGAGACACTAATCGAGTGCACTCGCGAACAGCTTTGCGGTCCCGAGCTGCCCGTAAAGGACGAGCCTGAGGATTAGAATAGTTTGCGAGTGCAATTTTTGTATAGGGGGCAGCCCCCGAGTGTAATTTTTGACTCTTTGTATATTGTATAGTTTGTATACTTTGATTTTTTGTCGAGCCCCCGAGTCAGTCGAGCGGGGTTTGTGAAATATGTGTTGGTTGTGAACCAATGACTGTGCAGCCCCCGAGTATTCGAGTGCGGCTGCAGAGTTTTTGTTTTGTTTGGATCCTTGTTACGCAGCCCCCGAGCATTCGGGTGCGGCTAAGGCATTGTGTTTCTGCAAGAGCGAGAGCTCATTTGATCGATAACACAGCCCCCGAGGGTTTCGGGTGCGGTTAAGGTATGAATTATGCGGGTAGTAACCACAAAGAAGTCGAAGGAACATTGATTTTATTCCTCTTTTGAATGTTAGGCTGCAGGCCGCCTCATTAAAAACCTTCCAGTCCCCTTAGGTACCCTGGTAAGGAAAAGAGCGCGTCTGAAACCTGCAGCCATCCGACATATAGCCTATTACATTGTATGACTGTGAGCACTTTATGCGTAGAAACGGCGCAGATGCGCAACGTTCCAAGGATTATGAGAGAGTTCGCCTGTCTTCGCGTGCTTCAGTCGATATGCGCCTCCACCAAGGACCTCCGTGATGATGAAGGGACCTCCCATGGGGAAGCGAGCTTGTGCACCTTCTTTTGCTTCAGTCGAAGAACCAGGTCGCCAAACAAGGACCTGGTTCGCAGTCGACGGCTATGGTAGTTGCGAGATCCTGCTGGTAAACAGCTGTGCGGGCCAAGGCCGTGTCTCGCGCTCATCGAGCAAGTCGACTGCGTCTTCGAGTGCTTCTTCCGCGTCTTCTTCATTGTATGCTTCAACTCGTGGCGCATTGAACCTTACATCTGATGGCAGAATTGCCTCTGCACCATAGACCATGAAGAATGGGGTGAACTGCGTAGAAGTGTTGGGAGTTGTGCGTAGGCTCCATAGCACAGATGGTAGTTCTTCGACCCAAGCACCCGCAGCTCTTTTGAGTGGCACCAGGAGGCGCTTCTTGATCCCACTCGTCACAAGTCCGTTGGCCTTTTCGACTTGGCCATTGGATTGTGGATGTGCCACGGATGCGTAGTTGAGCGTAATGTCTGCTCTTTGCAGAAGGTTTTGAACTCCTCAGCCGTGAAGTTTGTGCCGTTATCAGTGATGATACTGTTTGGGACACCGAAGCGGTAGATGATGCTCTTTATGAAGTTGACTGCCGTAGTAGCAGTCGAATTTGTGATGGGGACCGCCTCGATCCACTTTGTGAACTTGTCGACTGCCACCAGTAGGTGAGTATGCCCGCCATGCGATGATTTTTTGAGTGGCCCAACCATATCGAGCCCCCATTGGGCGAAAGGCCAGGCCAGCGGTATAGTCTTCAACGCCGATGCGGGTGCGTGCGGCCTTGTTGCGAATTTCTGGCAGCCGACGCACCTTTTGACTATGTCCTCCGCGTCTTTGAGTGCTGTAGGCCAGTAAAACCCTGCGCGAAAGGCTTTGGCTACGAGTGATCGACTGCTGGCGTGATGCCCACAGGTACCTGCATGAATATCTCGAAGTATGGCTTGGCCATCTTCGAATGCGATGCATCTTTGGAACATACCTGATATGCTGCGCTTGTATAACTCGCCGTTGATAACGGTGTATGCTTTTGATCTTCGAGTCACGCGCGGGACTCGGTTATGTCATCTGGTAGCTCGCCGCGGAGTATGTAAGCCAGAAAAGGTTGAGTCCAAGTTGGCTCAATGAGGAGTACCTCGACTGGGGGGTCCTCTGTGCTAGGCTTTGCTTTTGGCTGGCGTAGTCGACGGAGGAGGCTCTCGTTTCTCCTTGATAGATCTGTGTTCGATGCGCTCGAGGAAGACACCAGGTGGAATTTGTGCGCCAGTTGAGCCAAGATTGGCTAGCATGTCTGCTTCTTCGTTACTTTCCCTTCCTATGTGCCTCAACTCACAGCCCTCGAAGCTGCCCTCCAGTGTGTTGTACAGGTCGCGATAAGCGATCATGTTGTCCGCGATTGCGTCGCAGGCCTTCATTGTTTGCTGCACCACGAGATTGGAGTCGCCGTAGATCATCAATCGAGTGCACCCAAGTGCTTTTGCCATCCGCATGCCATGGATCAGAGCCTCGTATTCAGCCTCGTTATTGGAGGGTAGTTTGAATCCCATCTGCAAAACATAACGTAGCTTGTCCCCTTTTGGTGATATGAGGATGACGCCTGCGCCTTCGTGTTTCTTGGACCCATCGAAGTACATGGTCCAGGAATTGGACACGTCTGGTGCTCCAGGTAATTGGGCCTCTATCCACTCGGTTGTGAAGTCGGGTAGGACTTGTGCTTTGATAGCCTTCGGGTGCTCGTACTTGATGTCTCTTGGAGCCAGCTCGATGAGCCATTTTGCGACTCGACCCGTTGCATTGGGGTTTGTGAGGATATCACCGATTGCTGAGTTACTTACCACGGTGATCGGGTGCTCGGTGAAGTAGTGTGTCAACTTCCTTGAGGACATGAATACAGCGTATGCCAGCTTTTGATAGTGCGGGTACCGCTGTTTTGATATGGAGAGAACCTCGCTCAGGTAGTAGACTGGACGTTGTATGCTTTGGATGTGCCCCTCCTCCATGCGTTCGACTACCAGTACGGTGCTCACCACCCTGTTTGTAGCCGAGACATACAGGTAGAGTGGTTCCCGTTCCTTAGGTGCGACGAGGATCGGAGGGCTTGTGAGGATCCGCTTGAGATCTGTGAAGGCTGCTTCAGCTTCTGGCGTCCACTCGAACTTGTCCGCCTTCTTCATCAGTCGATAGAATGGTAGCCTTTTCACCCAGTTTGCTGATGAATCGACTGAGCGCTGCTACTCGTCCTGCTAGTTTCTGCACATCGTGAAGCTTTGAAGGCCTTTGCATTGTGAGGATGGCCTGTATTTTCTCCGGGTCTGCTTCGATTCCACGGGCAGAGACTAGGTACCCTAGGAGCTGCCCGGCTGGAACGCCGAACGTGCACTTCTTAGGATTGAGCTTGATATGGAAGCGTTTGAGGTTTGCGAACGTCTCCCTCAAATCGTCGAGTAGTGTGTGTTCTTCCCTTGTGGTAATGACAATGTCATCCACGTAGACCTGGACGTTGCGTCCGATTTGCTTTTTGAGGCAGTCCTGCATCATGCGCTGGTATGTTGCACCCGCGTTTTTGAGCCCAAAGGGCATAGTTGTGTAGCAGTAGACCCCGAGTGGGGTTATGAACGCCGTTTTTTCTTCGTCTTCTTGCTTCATCCTTATCTGGTGATAACCTGAGTAAGCATCCAGAAAGGAGAGTCGTGCGCATCCGGCGGTGGAGTCGACGATCTGGTCGATTCGGGGTAGCGGGAAGTGATCCTTTGGACAGCACTTGTTCAGCGCTGTGAAGTCCACGCACATCCGAAGGATGTCTGTATGCTTCTTCTCTACGAGTACGGGGTTGGCCACCCATTGTGATTTCTTGATTTCCCTAATGAATCCTGCTGCGAGTAACCGGTCGACTTCAGATTCGACTGCGGTTCGCTTTGGGCCGGAG
Source organism: Poa pratensis (assembly GCA_947311845.1). Taxonomy (NCBI): domain Eukaryota; kingdom Viridiplantae; phylum Streptophyta; class Magnoliopsida; order Poales; family Poaceae; genus Poa; species Poa pratensis. Next base: position 27,166,211 of record CAMZMU010000045.1, on the reverse strand, counting down.
ATTCGACGCATCGTTTGCTTGACTGGCTTTGCATCTGGAAACAATTGGAGAGAGTGCTCGGCGAATTCCCTGGGAATACCTGGCATGTCGGCTGGACACCACGCAAATATTTCCCAGTTCTCACGGAGGAATTCGACGAGCGCGCCTTCCTATGCGATAGGCAGGCTCGAAGATATGTTGACTGTCTTGGACGGATCGGTCGGGTGCACCTGATGCGACCTTGTGTCATTTGTAGCATTGAAGGATCTGTCGACTGCCAACTTCTTATGCTCCGGAAGGAGTGTGCGGTCGTTGGAAATCGCCAGTCGGCGAGTGATTCTTCCACCCCGAACATCTCGGAGATTTTGCTGAACTCGCGGTCGCAAGCATCGGACCTTTGAAAGTTTCCACGGACAGTAATGACTCCCTTTGGTCCTGGCATCTTCAGCGTGAGGTACGCGTAGTGTGGCACCGCCATGAATCGAGCAAACGTCGGGCGACCAAGAATAGCATGGTATTGTGATTTCCAGTCGACGACCTCGAACTCAATCGACTCTGTCCTGAAGTGGCTTTTGTCCCCGAACGTAACGTCGAGTTGTATGGTGCCTTCTGGGCTAATTGCTTTGCCAGGAACATACCGTGGAAGGTATTTGAAGATTTTGGGAGGTTTTCGACTGACCTGTTCATTTTGCGGAGCGTGTCCGCGAAGATGATGTTTATGCCGCTGCCTCCATCCATGAAGACCTTGGTCATGGCGTAGCCTCCTATTTGCGCGTCGAGTACCAGAGCCGCGTGCCCTGGTCGAACTACAGCTGGGGGATGATCCTCTCGACTGAAGCTTATGATGGTTTCCGATCCCTTCAGAAATTCGGCACGGCAGGAGGTGCCATGACAGCCATGTTCACCTGTCGAGTGATTAGCTTTTGCTGCCTGTTGGAGGGGCGACCCTTTTGTATCATGTACATCTGCCCGTGGGGCTGTGGATATTGATCATCTTCCCCCGTAGTACGGGTTGTATGGCACCTGCGAGGTTTGCGCCTGGAGCAGGCTGTGGTGGTGGTTGCGGTGGCGGCTGTGGCGCCATGAGAGCGGGCACAGCGTTCGGCTGTGGTGCGGGTGCAGGCGTGGGCTGAGCAGGTGCTGGGCCGTACCTTTTGAGTCGTATCATGTAGTCAGTCGCCATTTGGTCGAATTCCCTGCAGTTCCTTAGGGTGTGATTGGAGCGTAGTTTTCCGTCGTCCCCCTTGAAGAGGTGGAATCTGCACCAGTCGTCCATCTTTTCCTCGAATGACCGCTCGGGTTTTGCGTCGCTGCGTTTGCGCCATTCTTGCCTTTTGTAGCTGTCGCTCCGCTGCTCGCGATCTCGACTGTCCCGTCGATCATCCGAGCGTCGATTGCTTCTATCTTGGTCCTCCCGGGTTGTGTGTATCCAGCCGCCATGAACTCGGGTCTGTTATCGTCGTAAGGACGTTTGGAACGTTTGCGCCTGCGATCTTCTCTGTATGAATCTCTGCGGCCTCGACTGCCGCTTTCGTAGTTGTCGCGTGGTGGGGAAGCACGGGATCTGCGTACAGAATCCTCTCCATCTGCCCACTCAGTCGCAACTTTGATGAGGTCAGCCAGGGAGGTTGGCTTTTCACGACCAAGTGCCTCTTTGAAGTCCTTCCTGGCGAGACCTTGTATGAAGGCATCCATGGCCCTGTCTTCTGACACTTTGCCAACCGAATTGCGTATTTCGGTCCACCGCCGTATGTATGATCTCAACGACTCGTCTGATCGTTGAGTGCATGCCTTAATTCTTCGAATGTCTTCGGGCGCTCACATAGAGGCTCGAAGTTTTTGATGAAGTCTCTGCGGAAATCGTCCCACGAGTCGTATGATGATGGAGGGAGCGCTTGAGCCAGTCGCGGGCAGTTCCTTCGAGCATGAGTCGTATGTACTGCATCGCCGTGGTGTTCGTGCCACGCTGGCATGCCACGGCGAGTCTGTAATCTTCTAGCCACCCGAAGGTTCTTGGCGACCGTTGTACTTGGGTTGTTCGCCTGTCAACTTGAACCTTTGGGCATCCGCGTCTCACGGATGCGTCGAGTGAAGCACAATGCTCCGCATGGCTCTGGTTCACGATCAGAGTATGAATCGCTGCTATAGGATCTTCGAGATCTGCTTCTGCTGGACCTGTGCCGGCGCGTGCTTCTCCTTCCTTCATCCGAGTGGTGGCTGCGACCACTGCGATGATGTGCTGCGTGTCGTGAGTCGACTATGTCGCGATCGCGATTCCTTGCTGGAGTTTTGTCTTCTGGCTGTATAGCCTGTGCCGCTAGAGCTAGCGATTTGAGTTGTTGGCGATGCAGGGCTGCGTTAGGGTCATTCGCCGGAGGTTGCATTGCCTTGAGGTAAGCACCTACGGAGAATAATGCACCCGCAGCAGTTTTGGGCACTGGGATTCCGTTAGCGTCCTCTGTCATGAACGACAGGTTACGGGTGATTGCTACCCTTTCATGTTCTGGAAGGCTTGCCAACCGCGACCTAGGTCGTGGGGTTGGTTGCATTGTGGACCCGAGGGATTGCTCCCTTCTTCGGGCACTCGAGAGGCTGGCTTGCCTTTTGCGCTCTCGAGCGTCGCTCGGTAGTTTTGCAGTCGAATTGACTCCTGCCAGTTGAAGTACTGGAAGGTCAACATCTCCTCTGGGGTGGAATTTGGTGGCATCATTGTGCACTCCTTTATGACTTTATCTGCTTTTGCTGCCATCTCCTCCGTGATTGTCAAGGTTGTGACCCCATCCGGCATGGTTACCGTGCATGGGAATTGTGCAGGCCTGCGAGCGGCTGCGTCTGCGGATGATTCTGCGGAGAAGGCCACGTAGACCTGATGGGGCGTGACCCGTGGACAGGTGTATGTGCTGTCGATTCCAGTCATGGACTCGACGTCGCCGTCGAGGCTCATGTCAGAGCCAGTGTGTTCATCGAGTAGATCTTCGAGGCGAATCTCGTTGTCGATGTGCTCATCGCCTATGCTCATCTCGGTGTTGGCGAAGCCATTATGGATTTCTGAGTCGAGGTTGGTGTTGGTGAAGATCTCCGAGTCGACGTTGCTGTCGTTATGAATCGCGGGCTCGTAGAAGTCATCGAGGGAGATCCCGCAGTCGAAACTCTCGTCGAGTGGTAGGTTGAAGTCGACGTTGCTTGTGCGGTATGCTGATTCTGCCTCCTCGCCTTGGAGTTCCGTCATCATGAACCTGTCGATCTCGCCGGTCGACATGGTTGTTGCGGGCGAGCAGGCTTCAGGAATCGACGACGGGGCGAGCGCAGTCGACGGAGCCTCGAGTGCGCCCAGCGCCAGTTGTTGCGGATCTGTCGAGTCCTGCGTGCCAAGATTGTTTACGAAAAAATTGAATGCTCCAACAGTTAAACTCAAACCTGATTCAAGGCCGAAAACGCCTCCTGAAGCTCCGGCGAGTGCGGATTGAAATTCATTGGAAGAGCAGATGCGCTTTTGCAGGTGAAGCGGGCAGGCTGCCGCTTTTCGAGTGGATCGGCGAGTCGCCGTGTGTCGCCTGGATCGGCGAGTTGCTGTTTGCTGACATGGCCGGCGAGTTGCCGTTTGCAGATGAGATCGGCGAGTTGCCGTTTGCTGGTGTGATCGGCGATTTGCCGTTTGCTGTTGGGACCGGCGAAACTTCGAGTCCAGCGCTATTCTTTCCCACAGACGGCGCCACTTGACGAGGGGTAGACTCATCAAGACCCATGGTTAAGGTCCCTAGGTTATGAATATGGGGGAGAGAACGTGGTAGAGCTGGAAGTATCGTCGGCTGACAAGCAGGGCAAAGATTTTACCCAGGTTCAGGGCCCTCGTGTGGAGGTAACACCCCTACGTCCTGCCTGTCTGTTATTGCTTTGTGAATATGATGGTTACAAGGTCCCGGCGAGATGTCGATCTCGCTAGGGTTTGTGGCTCTGGTGGTTCGTTGTCTGGTTCGATGGCCCTCCCCGTCCTTAAATAATAGGCTGGGTCTCGGGTGTTCGTAACCGACTCGATTTACAAGTAAGGAAACTCTAAACCGACTATTGTTTCGCCAAACTTGGAGGATACTCCATCTTCGTGGGCCTCCCTTCATGGGCTTCATGTAGGCTCTGATAGTTGGGCCTAGTCGATACGTGCACCAGGTACCCTCATGGTAGGGTACCC